>OZ032118.1:709979-939979 GCA_964026355.1 Pseudorhiza aurosa
AGATAGGCATAGATAGATAGGCATAGATAGATAGATAGATAGATAGATAGATAGATAGATAGATAGATAGATAGATAGATAGATAGCCATAGATAGATAGATAGATAGATAGATAGATAGATAGATAGCCATAGATAGATAGATAGATAGATAGATAGATAGATAGATAGATAGATGGATAGATAGATAGGCATAGATAGATAGATAGATAGATAGATAGGCATAGATAGATAGATAGATAGATAGATAGATAGATAGATAGATAGATAGATAGATAGATAGATAGATAGATTGATAGATTGATAGATAGATAGATAGATAGATAGATAGATAGATAGATAGATAGATAGGCATAGAACGATAGATAGATAGATAGATAGGCATAGATAGATAGATAGATAGATAGATAGATAGATAGATAGATAGATAGATAGATAGATAGATAGATAGATAGATAGATAGATAGATAAATAGATAGATAGATAGCCATAGATAGATGGATCGATAGATAGGCATAGATAGATAGGCATAGATAGATAGGCATAAATAGATAGGCATAGATAGATAGATAGATAGATAGATAGATAGATAGATAGATAGATAGATAGATAGATAGATAGATAGGCATAGAACGATAGATAGATAGATAGGCATAGATAGATAGATAGATAGATAGATAGATAGATAGATAGATAGATAGATAGATAGATAGATAGATAGGCATAGATAGATAGATAGATAGATAGGCATAGATAGATAGATAGATAGATAGATAGATAGATAGATAGATAGATAGATAGATAGATAGATAGATAGATAGATAGATAGATAGATAGATAGATAGGCATAGATAGATAGATAGATAGATAGATAGATAGATAGATAGCCATAGATAGATAGGCATAGATAGATAGATAGATAGATAGATAGATAGATAGATAGATAGATAGATAGATAGATAGATAGATAGATAGATAGATAGCCATAGATAGATAGATAGATAGATAGATAGATAGATAGATAGATAGATAGATAGATAGATAGATAGCCATAGATAGATAGATAGATAGGCATAGATAGATAGATAGATAGATAGATAGGCATAGATGGATCGATAGATAGGCATAGATAGATAGGCATAGATAGATAGGCATAGATAGATAGATAGATAGATAGATAGATAGATAGATAGATAGATAGATAGATAGATAGCCATAGATAGATAGATAGATAGATAGATAGATAGATAGCCATAGATAGATAGATAGATAGATAGATAGATAGATAGATAGATAGATAGATGGATAGATAGATAGGCATAGATAGATAGATAGATAGATAGATAGGCATAGATAGATAGATAGATAGATAGATAGATAGATAGATAGATAGATAGATAGATAGATAGATAGATTGATAGATTGATAGATAGATAGATAGATAGATAGATAGATAGATAGATAGATAGATAGATAGGCATAGAACGATAGATAGATAGATAGATAGGCATAGATAGATAGATAGATAGATAGATAGATAGATAGATAGATAGATAGATAGATAGATAGATAGATAGATAGATAGATAGATAAATAGATAGATAGATAGCCATAGATAGATGGATCGATAGATAGGCATAGATAGATAGGCATAGATAGATAGGCATAAATAGATAGGCATAGATAGATAGATAGATAGATAGATAGATAGATAGATAGATAGATAGATAGATAGATAGATAGATAGGCATAGAACGATAGATAGATAGATAGGCATAGATAGATAGATAGATAGATAGATAGATAGATAGATAGATAGATAGATAGATAGATAGATAGATAGGCATAGATAGATAGATAGATAGATAGGCATAGATAGATAGATAGATAGATAGATAGATAGATAGATAGATAGATAGATAGATAGATAGATAGATAGATAGATAGATAGATAGATAGATAGGCATAGATAGATAGATAGATAGATAGATAGATAGATAGATAGATAGATAGATAGATAGATAGATAGATAGATAGATGGATAGATAGATAGGCATAGATAGATAGATAGATAGATAGATAGATAGATAGATAGATAGATAGATAGATAGATAGATAGATAGATAGATAGGCATAGATAGATAGATAGATAGATAGATAGATAGATAGATAGATAGATAGGCATAGATAGATAGATAGATAGATAGATAGATAGATAGATAGATAGATAGATAGATAGATAGATAGATAGATAGATAGATAGATAGGCATAGATAGATAGATAGATAGATAGATAGATAGATAGATAGATAGATAGATAGATAGATAGATAGATAGCCATAGATAGATAGATAGATAGATAGATAGATAGATAGATAGATAGATAGATAGATAGATAGATAGATAGATAGATAGATAGATAGATAGATAGATAGCCATAGATAGATAGCCATAGATAGATAGATAGATAGATAGATAGATAGATAGATAGATAGATAGATAGATAGATAGATAGATAGCCATAGATAGATAGATAGATAGATAGATTGATAAATAGATAGATAGATAGATAGATAGATAGATAGATAGATAGATAGATAGATAGATAGATAGACAAAAAATGAGAGGGAGATAGAGAGAGGTATGGCGATCGCTGGCGGCATGGTCATAATAATAATGAAATTCCAGTCTCCATCGCTAAGAAGAAATTTAACGTTAATTCTGAAAACATGTTTAACGATTCTTGGTAGAAATAGCAAAGAAAGCAAAAAGGCAACTGATTTGGTAGTAATAAATTTTAAAGCATGAATAAAGACGCACCCAAGAAGTTGCCTGTAAAATCGATTTTTGAAAGCTTGGAATGACCAGCAAATGATCGAGTGATCGCACTGAGTTGAGAATTGCTCAAACTGAAATCCGCTAAATTCAGGCATGACGTTTCATCTTCCAGGCCAATGACATCAATGACGTCAGCACGCGTTTCTAGATGAATGAAAGGAGGGATTGTTGAAAGAAATGAAAATACAAAATAATTAAATGTTTCATTATAAGTAGATGCTAACATCAGAAGTATTAATGTATTGATGAAATGCAATTTAAAAATGCAATCTGTCACGCAGCTAGAGAATTAGGGCGGAAGTGCAGGAAGTAGGGCTGTCCAAATGAAAGATTCCAGCTATTCGAATATTCGGTTATTTGGCGAAAATGCATTTTCAAATTCTTCTCATTTAATAGGTTTCATCGATTTTCATTCAAGCAATTGGCCATCTAATTGATATGCAAATAAATAGACAAAATGAAAATGATTATCAGCATGAAGTAGTTTTATGATAGAAGATTTTTGTCTAGAAAAACCAAGCAATTAATGTTTTCAGGCAGTTAACTACTGCCGTTGTGCTGGGAATATTCAGTTCTGGCTGCTGTTATGGACTTTTTTGTGCAACTGAAGGATGTTTACTTTGCAAATGAGACCGCCTGGAGCTTAGTCCACCACGATAACATAGAGTATAACAGCAAAGCTTACACTCCACTTGCTCATCGTCAATTTTTTCGAATTACTCGCAGACAAGCCTTGACTTTTCATGATGTTTTGCTTTTTTACTTCGCTTGATTGTAGCTTTCGTGATAGGATACAATTATATTTGACTGAAAATATTCTAACTCCCCTCGTTTATAACAAAAAGTTTGTGCGACTTGTTTTTTAGTATTCGATGAATCAGTCCTGTATATGGCGACTTTTCTGAGAAGGGGTCTCCCGCAATTCGCTTTCACGCAACTCGCTTTCCCGTGAGAGTGAATCACCGAAAACAACAAAGACAACACGTTTGTGTACGTAAGATGAATAATACCATTGCCCAGTACTTTACTGTCACTGTCTAGAAAAATCAATTGATATATTTTCTATAATTAGCATGATTCCGATTATTCGCTAATCATTTGGCACTTCAACAAGTCGACTGATCGTTCAATCGGAATAATCGCACAACTTGAACTATTCGGTTAGCAGTGAATAATTGTTCCGCTTCATTGCTATTCGGATAGTAATCAGATAACCGTAGACCGATTATTCGACCTTCGATGGACAGGCCTAGCAGGAAGTAAGACGAAATACTCGGATTCTATCAACATCCACAAAATTAACAGGGCAATCAACTGGACTGAACTCAATTTGACCCGAATCACCTGGAGCATATTCGGTGCGACTCGACATGGCTTGATCTGGCTAGAATCGACACGACTCGGCTTGACTTCACATTGCAACTACACAAATGATTGGCTGGCACACTATCAAATGCGCTTCAACAGAAGAATGCTAGTAAATAATCCGTCTCTCAATGCAATCTTAATTCAGACATACCATCGTTTCATGAGAAGAAGAGTATTGGAGTCAGGCATTAAGTACCGAAATGATAAACCATACCAATTCCAATGTTCGAACATTCTGTTCCGTATTGTTCACAAATGGATCCAGAATTCAAACCGGTTATTTGAGCAGTCACTGCCTCGTTGTTCATGAGAACATCAGATACGAAATCTTTATCACTCAGCAATGCTCCTTCTTTCGTTTTCAAGGAAAGTTGCGGACTGAAGCCAGTTGACAATGAATATCGTTGACTGGCCTAGAACAAAGCAAAAGTAGGAATCAACTTAGAAAGGGATACCTTCAAGAATAAAAAAAGTGAGATTGAATAGGATGACATGATTGAAACAAAGATGTCTTAATCTCCAAGATTTCGTAGCTTATCAATGATTTGACTGATCAAAAGATTGACTGGCAGAATGACGAGTTGATTGACGGATTGCTTTATCGCACAACTGATTGACTGATTGTTTGTTAAACTGGGCAACTGATCGACTGATAAACTAATTGCTGGATTGGATGATTGATTGGGTGGTTGATTTGTCGGTTAATAGATTGGGGGATTGATAAGTTGATTGCTCTATTGATCCATTTGATGAATGATTCATTGACTGATTTATTGACTGAATTAATGGGTAATTGACTAATTGATGAATTAACTGACTGAGTGAATGAGTGGGTGAATGAGTGATTGATTCATCGATTGCTTGACAAATTGATTGATCAATCAGTTTACCTGATCAGCCAACCATTTGATTGTTTTCCTTTCTCCGTCATCAATACAAGGTATCATTAGAAGCAATTCCCCCTCAACATGAATTCGTACCCGAACACTTCCCCTTCCAAATGACGCCGTTGTAATCTGGGATCCTCGAACATTACCCAAATCTACATTTACTGCCTGATTTAATCTTTGACTAATCTTTGAGCGATTCGTGCCAATCCTTCCTTCTTCACAGGTGCCATTATTCACCACAAAACTACGGCTTCCTCTTTGTTCTTCGTTCGGTTGCATGGGTAAGACACTTTCACCAATATTTGACTTTTGAGTTACATTGGAGACTACACAACAACTTTTTAATCTAGATTGTATTTTATTTTTCGACTTCGACAAACGTAAACCAGATTTTGCTCCATTTTCGGATATTCTTCGTCGTGGATGGTAACTAGCTGACGATTGCCTTCCAATGCTTAATTTCTGTTGCACAGTTCTCTTCCGCGGCAATCCCTCCACCCTGCGTTTTTTGCGGGCTTGATTTTGACCTACGTCATCAACGATGAATCCATTTAGCAGTTCTACGTCACTTGAATCTGATTCTGATGCAAAAGGGGAAGGACCCCCTAAAAATGGCTGGCCGATGACGTCAATTTCTCCTCCCGTTTCATTCATTCTTGCTGCTACTGACCCTGCAATCTCTAGAGACCCCCCTGGTTGGCTTGTTGATTGACTCCGGAATGAACCCTCTGCCAAAGATTCTAAAGGTTTCAACGGTGAATGGAGACTATTCCCCCCATCTTCATCCATTGATGCATAGGTGCTATCCTCGTCTGTATGACCAGCCTCATCTCTGTTATTCTGGATATGTGAGCTTACTTTTTCAAACCCTTGACTAGGCCAACTTTCGCTGTCATCGCCAATCTGATGATTTGCAATATTTTTTATACATTGAGTTGATTTTTTCCTGTCTGAAAACAAATTTCCCGATTTATCAGAATCGATTCCATATGTTTTAACATTTTCATCAATATCTTTAGTACATAACATGTTTTCTTTTCCTTCTTCACAATCACTATTTTCAGTATCATCTTCTTCAAACTGATCCAAAAAATTTCTCTTCCGAAGCTGCGGTTCTGGTCTGGATTTTAGCATCTCCTGTTTCAAATAAGCGCGAACTTTCTTACGATTTTCAAGGAAATCTGATGCGGAGCCCTCAAGCTCCCCCTCATCGGCTTGGATAGCAGCTTCAACCATATCAGATGGTGTTCGTCCCTAGATGAAATAGAAAGAAATAAGGAAGAAAACGTCAGAACACAAGCAAAGAGCAATAAATAAAGAACAGCTGAGTGTCATTCTCAATACGAGTACCACGGAGCATTTCTCAGAGGAGAGCCCCCCCCCCCCCCTGAGTCACGGCATTGTGAGGTAGGATGGCTGAATCCTCTCTCATTGCTGTTAATACATAGATGATACTACATTTACGCCATGTACCCATTAACTTGCTCAGAAAGATGACAACTTAAGACTAAGCTGAGCACCACGTGAACGCAGCATCAACCATCAGCAAAGTAGAAAGCTGCTCTAATCGTTATGAAAACTGTTCCTGCAAAGCAGCGATGAACTTTGAATTCTTCACGACTACGGGCATCAATGATATTTTATTGTCAGTTTCAGATGAAAAACAGTTTAAGAGCTATTTCTGTTTGAATTTGTTCAATGGCTGTGTAAGTGAAGATGTGAGGATAGCCCAGTGGAATAAAGGATTCCCCATGGGTCGTTGCATTGCGCCCATCTCATCACTTAGAGTGGGGGAGTGGAGACCCCTATATGATTTTGATCGCATGAATAACAAGGTGAAGCCATATCAAGAAATACGTCCCGGATAGTGCTAGATAAACTTAGTTTCTTGAGGTCTTAAAATCTACCTAACGGCTCGTGAATTATAAAAAATCTGGAAATGACGTGACACTGTGAGAAAAGACAAAAACAGTGTTCGAGAAGCATGGAATTTCGGCGTCCTGAAATTCACTTTCAGGTGCTAGGTAGATGGGATAGAAAAATTATCGAAAGCCTAAAGCAATCATGAAGGAATCTAACTAGTAAATCACCTTTTTGTCTCTCAAGGATATATTTGCACCATGATGAACAAGCACTTTCACAGTTTCAAGATGTCCATTTTGAGATGCGTCATGCAAAGGGGTCACACGTCCACAATGATCACCCCCGTGATCGTTTACATCTGCGCCATACAACAGCAAAAGTTTTGCAATCTCTGAAAGAGATAAAAAATTCACTTCAAGCGGCTTGAAGGGGGGGGGAGAGCCCCTGAATAAACATGGCTTTCTCCAGCACTTGATTAGTTTTCTAATGAAGGTCTCACCTTTATCAGAGAAAAATCGTTGATTTCAACCTCCAAGTTACTCTGAATTGCCGAGGTCAAGGACAGAGAAAATGAACCGTTTCGTGCCACGGGCCACAAGGGTTGTAGCATCTTACTGGGCACTGGACATAATACATACATGCGTGTGAATTCCATTCCTATTTTCGCATATTTCAAATTTTAGTATATTGTCAATATTATTGTAAATCTTTTTTTAGTGAGTTATGTTGGGGAGGGAAAGGCCATGGTGGCTTATACAATGCCTCAACAAAGGAAGAAAGAAGAAATCGAAAGGCTAAGAGGAGAGAGAGATCAGATCAAGTTTATTCATCTTAGATTTGAAGATGGCAAGTTGTATGATTCCAGAAAGCAAGAAGGCAAGACGTTCCATAAATTGCATGTTCTAGGGATGAATGCTGATTTGTGGGATAAAGTTCGTGAAGTAGGCAGTGAAACTTGGAAAGGGTGTGAATGAATTGAGCTTCTGGTGGTTCTGACACACCTCAAAGGAACAGGAATAATCTTCCTTTTCTCCTGAGAACAATGCCCGTGAAAGTATCTATAAAAGATGGAAGATCTCCAACCAATCGACGATGGGAAAGAGGTCGGAGAGATTTGGCGAGGTTAGGACTGCTGATGAGACGAATAGCTTTGGATTGGACTTTCCCAAGAAGACGGAGAGTGGATTTTTGAGCAAAATGCCCAAATGGGAGGGAGCAGAACTCTAGAGGGACGATTTTGGAATTGGTATACAGTTAGTAGATGAGAAGCTGAGAAAAATTGACAGGCTCTTGAGAGGAAACAAGCTCTTGAGACACTTGCTTAGCAATGTCCATGAATTTCTTCTGCATATTTATTAGTCACGACGATGAATAAAAGCAGTTACAAACGTGGGTAATGAAGCAGTTACTTTTAAGTTGCAAATAAAAGCTTTTGATCTTCACCAAGGAAAACGATTCATAGAGAAATATTAACAGCTGAATTATAGCAATCGCAATTGATTTGATTCGAAATGCCTATCAAGATGTTAGATTTTTGAAGCAAAGAACCATTATAAATGATAGAAAATAAGTAAAATAATTATTAAATGAATAATAAATGAATTATAATAATCAAACCAGCATGTCCGAAGTTGCACGCTTCATGCAGGGGTTGCCAGCCACAGAAGTCTCTTGCATGGACAGTTGCACCCTATTGGAAAAGAAAATCAAAAATAGAAGAGAAGATCTAAGTATGAATAAAACAATATAACATGAAATAAAAACAAAGTGAAAATATGAATTCAGTAATCTCATTAGAAAGAATATAAATCCTACGTGTTTTAGCAATTCTTTCGCTTTTTCATAATCACCACTGATACATGCTAAATGCAGAAGAGTTTCCCCTTTCTCGTTAACTCTGTTTGCCTGAAGAAAATCAAAACAAAAACGTAACTTGATAGATAGATAGATAGATAGATAGATAGATAGATAGATAGATAGATAGATAGATAGATAGATAGATAGATAGATATATAGACAGATAGATAGATAAATAGGTATAGATAGATAGGCATAGATAGGCATAGATAGATAGGTATAGATAGATAGATAGATAGATAGATAGATAGATAGATAGATAGATAGATAGATAGATAGATAGATAGATAGATAGATAGATAGATAGATAGATAGATAGATAGATAGATAGGCATAGATAGATAGGCATAGATAGATAGGCATAGATAGATAGGCATAGATAGATAGGCATAGATAGATAGGCATAGATGGATTGGCACAGATAGATAGGCATAGATAGATAGGCATAGATAGATTGGCACAGATAGATAGGCATAGATAGATAGGCATAGATAGATAGGCACAGATAGATAAGCATAGATAGATAGGCATAGATAGATAGACATAGATAGATTGGCACAGATAGATAGGCATAGATAGATAGGCATAGATAGATTGGCACAGATAGATAGGCATAGATAGACTGACAGCTAGCATCGAGCGTTCCCGAGCCTGTGCTTATAAGTACAGCAGACACGTACTCTAATCACTATACAAATAATATCCTATTTAGATCTAGAGTGGCAACAAACATTGCTTTACATATCAAGCATATTGAAAACCGGAATCGAATGAAATCCTGCAGATCACTTTAAACGGGAATCTGAATGCAGCATCGAATATTTCACCTTTTTTCTCCTTAATTTTGCATTTTTGATACTTTTAGTTTCGTCATCGGATGAACCTTGAAAATAGAAACTCATTGTGAAAAAACTTGCGAGTAAAATGCACTTTGGAAGAGAGTGGTCAGAAAAGTGTCAAGTTGGAAGAAAACCAATCAGCAGCCAAGAGTTAGATTTCTATACGGAAAAATAAAAGCATCAAAAAAATATGACTTGATGGAATTACTTGAAGAATGAAGAAGTTCTTCCAAATCACAGAGGAATGCGTCATCATCGTCATCATCATCAATGTTTTTTTCTTTTACGGTTTCAGAATCTTCATCATCATTCATTTCTTCCTCCAATTTCGCTATTTTCATCTCTATTACTTTATACTGATCCTCAATTTTAAATCTTCTAAGGGTTTGGCTGAGCTCTCTATAAACACCGATCTAAATAAAGAAATGAGATCATAATGAATTGTAATCAAATACTTTAGCTCTTACAAACAAGAGGTATCTTACTTAGCATGGCATGAACAGCGATGCCTTGGCTTAAAAGGTACTGTTGCGTCCAATACTCAGAAGGAGCGTCAGACAGCACCTCAATAGAGCGGTACCACCTAGAGCCGCGGCATAGTGACGTAGGGTAGCTAGTTCCCTTCCTACACCAGACACCTAATTATTGCTAGGTGGACTGATAGAAGGCATCCAGAAACGCCATAAGCGTGTCTCGCAACTGGGGCTATCAGCACAGGAGAAATATTCACGAAATATGCTATGATGACTACTATTAACACCTTGCTTTTAGAAACAGAAATATTTCAACTGAAGTTTGAAGAAAAAAGAAAGGTAAGGAGCATCCTATGCTGTATCTAAAATCAACTAAGGTCGAATTTCGTAAATAAAAAGCAACGTTGATCGAGAAATGTCTTTATTCTTCCGCAGGATGCGACGACACCCTTCTTCTGCTATGCAATGCATTATTAAATAGATGGCTTCTAAGAGAGCGAAAAACTACGCGCGAAATTTCCTCAATTTCATATGAAGATATCTTCTTGGTATCACAGAAAATGCTCTGAGTCTGGATACATACTGTGCATGATAGACTCCCAGATTTCTCTGCGAACTCTACTGCCTTTTCATATGCTTGCTCAATTAATTGCTTACTGGCGTTGCGGTCTTCTAAGAGTTTGGCTATCGCTAAGTGCGTGGCTGACATCTACGACGAAAAGAGCAAGCGACTTAATGAAATGGTTACATGCCGCTACTATCCATCTGAAAATCAGCTAAACAGCAAAACCTTTGCAGTAGAGGTCAGTTGCGTTGTATTCCTGAATGAACGGAGGCCCATGGAAACCATAAAAAGAAATGGAGCTGGAATTTGGATGTAAAATGATGACAGGGGAAAAGTAAAAGGAAGGAGAAACAGAGCAAGACAACAGGGAAATTGAACAGATGACATAGAAAAATGGAGAAGGCCGATTGGAAATGTCTCTTCAGGAGAAAATACTATAAATTGTGGAGGAGGGATGTCTAACAGCGGATTCGGTGCATCAACGGACACTGGCACAACTAACTGATATCAATTTCAAATGACACAGAGAGTTTGCTCTTACTTAAAGTTATACACTGAATCATTTATATTCGTGAATAAAAACCTCTTTAAAGTCGTTATCGAATCCGTCTGTTTCTCGAAGTTCAAGCTCTTTCCGATAAAACTCCAAGGCCTTTTCAACATCTCCATTTTCAGCATAAGTGATTGCCAATGATATGTATATGGTAGCAATGACTCGACTGCCTTTATCCAGCCGCTCGCAAAGCTCAAGCTAACGTTAAAAAGGACGAGATTACAGTTCAATATCTATGGATGTGCAAGGTACAGTATGATACTTTATCACGTCACGCAAACTTAAAAACATCTTACCCTTGATATTTTCAACAGCAAACGAGATAACTCAGAAGTTGGATCAGAGAACTGTACAAAAGTGCCATGGTTAAAAAATCTCATGACCAACCCTTTGGTCACTGGTTCGAGTCCCACCTAACGCTCAATCTTTACTTGCAGCGAGGCCAATGGTGTAATGGTTGGTACTGCTGACTTCGAAGTTGAATAATGTGACGTGAAATGAGTGAGGAGAGTCAATCGATGAGTCTAGCCCTACGTCTAGAAATCACCAGGTGTTTTCACATCGAGAAGAGTAGGACCCTACACGATAAGTCCACCTTTTCAGAGTCTTGAAATCTACCTAATGATTCATAAATCACAAGAATCTTGAAATGACGTCACATTATGGGAAGGACCAGTAGACTGCTTGATAAGCATAGCTTTTCAGTGGCCTGGAATCTACCTTAACATTCATGAGTCATAGGAATCTTGAAATGACGTCACATTATGAACAATACCTTCGGACACTAGGAATAGCACATATGGTACAAAAAACTTATAGCTTTGGTTATCCTACGAGATAAAAAGGTCAGTACGATCGAAGTATAAATTCTGCTACTGTATCAAGTGCCCTCCTGCTGTCTCAAACAGTCCAGTTCATTTTCATTTCTTCAAATCATCTAAAAGCATTTAAATGTTTCGAAATACTGGCTTTAAAATTCATCAATCAATCAATAATGAATATATTTAGTTGGTAATAAACGAGTGCCTACCTGTTCTTGGTAACAATTCAGCGCTTTTTCACACGATTTTGCTTCACTGTAAACATCCCCTAACTTTTCCAGCATCTTCAATTTTTCTTCATCCTCCAGATCACAGTTTAACATTTGAATATACCTCTCACCTTTGCTGGCTGAAATTAAATCATCATAAATATGAACCCTTTTGGTTACCAATAAAAGTAGGTTAGAGATGGGGTTAAAGGTGGATGAGACCCCAGGGGCACTTTTGTATCAACTCCATCCAAACTTCATCTTCCCATTAATTGAAACGATACAGGGAAGATAAGCATGGTTCATGCATTAGGGTGACAAGCCAATTAGTCAAGTGTTTCAAATTTTTGTAACGGAACCTTTGCTTATAAATTGCTTTTAGAATTGAAAAGGTTTAAACCTGCATGAATTATTTCTATCGTCATTATCACTATTAAGATAAAAATTGTTTTTGGTCAAATCTTGGGCCTCGTGATTGGTTGCAAGGCTTTTGTTTCATGTTTTTGGTCATTCTTTTTAAGTTGACATGCGAATACTGTTTGCATGCTGAGATGCCGTCGTTAAAATTCAGCAACCCACTTACCTAGTTTTAGTGACTCCATCAAGGCATCCTTGTCATTTTCAAGTTTTGGTGGTTGTAGCTTGTAGGACTGACGAATAAGTTTAATTGCCGTTGAAAATGATCCTAGTTTTATGAACAACTGAAAAATAAAGTTGATTGGTTTTAAATAATTATATTACTGTCATCAATATAAATTATAAAACCATAAAAACAGAAAATCATTAACCAAGGAATCAATGGATTAACTAGTCAATCAGTCAATGAATGAATTAATGAATGAATGAATGAAGAGAATGAGTATTAACAAATAAGTGGATCGCTGAATGAATCAGTACATGGAAGACTTAATCAATGAATAAATGCACAAATTAAAGAATTCATCAATAAACCAGTCATTCAGTCAATCCATCAACCAATCAATCGACCAATCAATCAACCAATCAATCAACCAATCAATCGATCAAGCTACCAATTGATTAATCAATTGATCTATCAATAAAAGGTAGGCACTAACTCCTTTGGCATTTGAATATCGACACAAACCTGACCCAGGAACAAAACCGCATCTGATTCCATTGTTTTGTTCCCCTTCTCTTTCGCCAAATGCTGAGCACGTTTTGCAAGTTTGAGAGATTCTTCAAGCTTCTTATTTTTTGATGTGACACCAGACAATGAAAGATAACACCTAAACATGTTGTCTTTAAGACCATTCTCTCTGAAATTTAAAGAGAAGGATGGTTAGAGCTTGATTTGAATCGAAATCCAAATTGTTGTCAGGATAGCTGAATGGTCAAGCACTATCTTGAGTAAAAAATCATCTTACGGTGTAGAGATTTGGTAGCTCTGTGTAGTTCCAGGCATGTAGGGATAATGATGTGTGATCAAATGGAGAAAACAGCTAGGACACTGCAAGATAAGAAGTGCTTCTTGGTGCCCTAAAATCTACCTTATGATTCATGAATCATTTTTCGAAATTTTTTCAAAAATCATCTTTGAATTTTTGCCATGACTTGTGAATCCTTCCGTAGTATTTGCAAGACTTTGTCAGTGACATAAACTCAAACATCTTCTAGCTGATTCTTTAAGCTGCCTACTTTCGATGAATTTCATTGCAGCTGACTTCAAATAATCTAGCTAGGATCTGATGAAGAACATTTGCAGGTAAGGCACTGAACATAACATGAGTAGGAGCAATGAGAATGAAGAAGAGACAAGTATAGAAGTAGGTCAGAGGTTGAGACGTGAAGAAGAAGATTAAAAATTTATTGCAAATGGTTCTACAGGGCCATACCACTTCCTGGTGTCAGGATAGCTGAATGGTAAGATTTTTGCGCATTGATCCTATGGTCAGTGGTTTGAGTCCCACCTCAGCTAAACTTTCACTTAGAGTGAGGAGAGTCGCCAGCTTTCTGTAATTCCAGGCGTAGGAATCACGAGGTGTGGTCACACAAGAGGAAGGATCTGAACACTGCTCGATAAGCAAAGAGCTTCTCAGTGTCCAAATTTCTACCTTTGACATCCAGGTGGAATCATGTGTATAAAAAAAACCACTACCTAATTAATGACTCTAAAAATACCTTGACGAAATTAATGCTTTCTCTATGTATTTTTCAGCTTGATCTAACTGGTTTTTCCATTCATATACCAGTCCAATATTTAAACATAGCCTTGATCTCATCTCATGAATTTCTTTGCTTGATACTTGCTCCCGCAGTTTATTTGAGACAGAAAAACTTTTCAAGTAGTAATCTAAAGACTCGTTTAAACATTCCTCCCTTTCAAAGTCCGACTCAAAACTGTCAGACATAACAAAAAATGTCCTTCCAAGAGTTGCTAATGCTCTTTGCTCTTCCACATTAGTGCTAATAGACTGGGACAACTACAATAAAAAAAGAATGAATTCACTTACAAAACTGTGAATGCTATTTGATGACTGCAATTACAACAACCAAACAAGATTAGAGTGGATATAGCACAAGACTGCTTTTTGAGTTAAGATTTTGATTCATTCCTTAATTTTGAGATTACAGCATTTGAGCCCTACCTAACACAAATATCACTGATGCAGTACATTGGGTAATCTATTGTGCTATTATGTATAAAACCCAAGACTCAATACCAAATGGAGGTAAATCATAGTGTACCCTCCCAAATCCTTCCATGAAGCAATTTTGCTTGGGCAGAGCATCACGCCTACAATCAGACCAAGGTCATCTACTGCAAATATTAAATGGGCCAAACTATGCTACTAATAAACTAAGCTGGCAAGCAAGGGGTGCACCAGTCCCGGGGTTATGGGATTCTCAATTGAATTCTCTGCTAACAAAGCTGCAAGGCCAAAAAAATAAACCAAATTAGTATCTAGCAAAAGTCTGAGGCAGTTGCATTCATCCAAAACAAACCTGGAGGTATTTTTTCTGATGATCAATTGCATCCTCAAATTTGCTTAATTCACATAGACATTCACCAATCTTTCTGTGGCCAATAGCAATGCCCAGAGAATCACTAGCTATTTCACTGTATCTGACTTCTTCTGTATGCCATTCAACTGCTTCAGAAAAATAGCCTGGCAATCGAGAATAGAACTGTATATTAGATCAAAAGTGATCACATATAGAAACTATACACATTAAAAATGAATAAATTAATCCATTCAAAATTGCCTCTATTTTGGCTCATTGATCTTTTTGCTACCAAAAGTGCATAGAAATTCACCAATAGTGTTAGACTACAAAGCATTATCTGTGTTGTCTGAACTTCCAAGGAACCAATTTTCATTGCTTAGAAAATCGAAACTGCACAGCTTGGATTAACTGCATTGGGGGATTAGACACATCAATTTATCAAAAGAGGCTATCATATCAATATACCTTTTGCCTTTTTATAGCAAACGCACAATTCTAAGTATAACGATCACAGATTGAAAAGCGCAGCAAAACTGATGAGATCTAACAAATGAGATGAGATGTTTGTTTGAATGTATCAACTTTGGCAATATTAAATGGCCAAAATTGCGTAATCCAAAATGATCAGTTAGAAAGCATCCAAAGATCTCATAAAATTTTGCAACTGCGTGAGAAACTGCTTTCAGCTCTGTTTGCCAAAACCAGGCAAATTTCTTTATGCTTTAATGGCAATGATTTTCATCTCATAGTGATTTAATAAAAAGGTAATAAGATAGGGTTTTCTGGCCTCAGATTCACATATTAGTTGCTGCTGCATTGCTCCAAACCATCAGAAGTGTGCAAGGGAAGAGCGGTTTTGCATCCAAAGTATTAGTTCAAAAACAATCAATGAAAGTGAAAAATATCTTTTCAATCTAAAACCAATGCATAGAGAATTGGCATCCAAGAAACATCTATCCTGATTTTCTGCTGAGAAAAGCAAGCACTGACTTAGAAATAAGAGTTACAACATCCCTCCTATGGTTATCAATGTAGTAGTCTGCAAGTATGACAATGAAAAGAAACACAAAAAAGAAACAAACCGTTGGTTGATAAAAGCTCGCCTGCACTGTTGCAAAGTCTTGAAACTTCGTTATAATCACACTGCTTCACAGCCTTTGACTTCTTTCTTTCAATCTCTGTACAGCATAAACAAACGTAAAATTAGGCCTAACAGAGTTGCTTTCCAAAAATAGACTTTATATAGGACTGGAAGCCACTAAAAACTTTAGTAGATTATTCACGGCAATAAACATGAAATTTTTTAGATCAAGTTGCAAAATTTAATTTTAAATGATAGGAAACTACCTTTAAGTTCTCTAGAAATAGCAGCAGCTCCGACTGACTTTTGCTCCGCCATTAGGAAAACTATTTGATCCTTTCGCGCCACAGCCTCGTTTGAAGCCATTGCTATGACGTCATTAGAAAACTGGGATTTACAAAGGACCCCTTCTGGAGAAAGCGAAGAAATTTTTTGTTTGTTTTTTTTACATATAATATGACCATGAGTAAATTACAACATTAAAAAATGCTGTCTAAGACGCTAAGGTGAACGAAAATCTTTTTCGAGCCTATGCCCTACCATTTTGGTTACAATGCTAAGTCATTGCATTGTAAAGTTTTTAATGAGATCTGAGACAGCCAATGGTTCTGAATTTTCATACCATTGAAAACTGTGAACATTTTACGACAGTTTAAGAAAGAGAAGTCACTATTTATGGCTTGATGCATTTTATAATTGTGCTTTAAGCTATGTTTTGCAAGTAAGTTGGTTAAATTCATGATCTTCTATTATTCCTTATATTGTGCATAAATTCTCCACATTCAAGATTGCAGGTGTCCTCAAAGTTTTAAAATACCAGGATTTCCAGAAAACGGATTTAATTATATAAGGAGCTGCCCGTTATTTCTGCCTTGGGTGGGGTCAAAGAGAAATAGGTTGGGTAAATGATTTTTCAGGCAGCCTTCATATTGGGTATACAATATTTTTGTCTTTTAAGAGTTTGGTAGCACATTTTAATAGCTCTATACTGGTAAGGTAACTATCATTTTTGTATTCGAAAAGGTTGGGTAGCAGAAAAATATACTGAAGAAACATTTCTATTCAGTCCCGACCTGAGGTATGAATAATGGTCCCTAATCTGCAAAATTTATGACTTGAACTGCCTTTTTAAGTTATGATTCACTTTTTGTGTGGTAGAATGAGGGCATTACCCAAGTTGATAAGGCCATTAGTTGGCACGCAGAGCAAGAACGGCATGATATAGGCTCCTTATGATATCTAGTGAGATGAAGTGTCTCATTCTTGCTAGCATTCTTTTTCCTTTTTTGAAACTTTCACTTTGACATGTTGAATGTCCAGCTAAATGTCTTCTCAAGGGTGCTCCATCAAAATCAATTGATACTCCCTCTCCTTAATAAGAAGCCCCTGGTTTAAACTACAAACGTTGGCGTAGATAAATGGGCTGACTTTTTAACTGTTCACCAAATGCAAGCCAACATGATATGCTAAGGTGGCCTGGACTAATTAGGTATTTGATTTGACATTGATAGTCTATCTTGAAATCTTAAGCCTTAGAATGTAGCCAAATTGACCAGAACATGAGCTATAATATGAAAGGATTCATTGAGCAGCATAGGAAAATATTGGAAATGTTACTGACACAAATCTGGGTAGATCTGCTCCACCTTGCAGAATCTTTTAAAGAATCTTTTTATTTCAATTGGATTAACAATAAAATTATGCTTTCCGTCTAGATGTCTCACTTTAACAAAGTCCTTGCAAAGGTAAAAACTAAAAAATAGTGAACGCTGCAAGGGGAAGTACAACAATAATGAATAAAGAGTAAAGATTGAAACAATAAAGAGAAGCTCAAGTAAGACTAGCATTTATATCTAGAAATGTATCAATAATTCATGAAGATTTAAATAACTAAATCTTTGTCTACTAGCAACTTAAAGACATAAAGAAATAAGGGTGAAGCTTTTATTACCATTAATAATAAAACGTGCAATGTAGAGTTTAATTGGTGATAAATACAATCAAATTCTATTTACAAAGTTTGGAATGAAAGAAAAGTCAAATTTCTGCTCTAAAATGTGGCGGTATTAGTATCCATTTATAAGGCAAAAGTAATTGAAGCTAAGAGATCCAGGAGAAGTCCATATGATAACATGATGAGATGAACTTCAGATAACATAAAGGTCCCTAAATTTTTTCTTGTCAATTTGAAGGGGTTCAGCAGAGCAAATGAATAGAAAGTGTGCAGCGGCTCATCACCTTATCAACAGTTTCAGCCAAAAGCATCAACCAGACAACTAGAGCTCGACAAAGTGGCTATAGTATGATACAAAACATGGATAAACCATTGTAGTCTTAACATATCAGCAATTTCTCTAAAAGGAAACAAGGACAAATTTTGCACAAAAATCACTTTACTCCCAGTTACTGGAAGGCTTAGTCCCACCCACTGTCTCCTAATTTACAGCCCTGGTAGCAGTCAAGGCTTTGGTCCTCTCCATTAATTTGATACACCCACAACCACCTTAGCAAAGGTGGTGATGATGACTGAACGGGGCTTACTTTGCTTGGAATAACACTTAACATAAGTTGCCAACATATGGAAAATATTTTCACTTGGATTGCGTGGCATTAAAGTGAATTTGTTGCATATTGACTCACATTTACTTCACAAGGTGTCTAAAATATTTGCATAGGGGCTTAGTTATGGAACCATTCTCTCCATGGTATGAGAAACTTTTAAGCAACTAGCCTTGTGGATTTGCGATGAAATAGCATCATCCTACAAAACTTACTACCACCTTATGTACAATCTAATCTGCATCCAAATGTTTCTATATTTTATATGGAAACTTGTTCAAAAAACTTTGTAACAATCAAAGTATTAACACTGCATGTAAATGTGAGAATCTTAACGGAGTAAGCATCTTTAATACTACCATGTTCTATTTACCATCGTTTTTAAATCAACCTTCTGACATTGGTGGAGTTATCCAGCCATATCTCTCATGCGTTTTAACCAACTTCCTGAATGATGATTCGGCTTCTTTTCGAGAGAAATTCGATTTGAATTTCTTATCTATCCTTCCTTTCCCTTTGACGATCAGAGCGGAAAATTGAATGATGATAGCTTCAACTGTGTATGCACTACTCCATCCTAAAGGTGTAAGTAACTCCATACAAATAGCCCCACCATCAAGGACAAAACCTCCCTCTATTCTTGGTTTCACCACTCGCATGAATGGGGGGGAAAAGGGGAAGTTATCCGGGAATGTCACATTCAGCAAAATATGAGGAATACTGAGGTCTTTCATATCTCGATATAGTTCACTTTCTGGATCAACAGAGGAGAGCATAATATTCCAGTCGTACAGGCTATCGTTCACAAGTTCTGCTGTAAAACAAGCGTCAACTTCCTCTGTACTTTTTGAAATTTGCAAAAACTCCTTCATTAATCTTTTGGTGCGAAGCTCTGGCTTACCAGTATTAACAGCACTTGATCGATGTTTCTCATTCCCTTTGTTTACGGCAGAATCTTCGTTTTTGGACTTTTTCTTCGAGTTTTTCTTATCCGGTGTTCCCTCAACAGCATTCAAGCCATCTTGTGCGCTTTGAAAACTCTGACTCAATACTTCGCTGCCTGTCACATTGTCCTGTTTCTTCTTGATCAAACGCAAAAGAGCGGCCATTTGGACTTGCTGTGTTCTCGCGCTTGGCCTGATTCAGAGAAGAAATTACTGCTGAATCGCAAAGAGATAAACAAGACCCGAGTATAATACCGTGTGATGCTTTTATGCGACAGTACTTGCCATGAAGACAACGGTTGATCGCAAGAGTGCTTTCAATTGAAATACACCATCCTTTTCCAAGGAAATAGAGAAAGCCTTTGAACGCACAGCTTGCGACGACCTTATTTCCGGCGGTCGGGACTTTGATCTCGTTTTCATATAAAATCACTCGATCACTAATCGGTCCCTTTAGATCATAAAATCAATAACTGACGAATTTTGATATTTTTTAGAAAATCGAAACGGAATTGATGCCCTGTCAGCTTTTCTGAACAATGGGGGTTGAATTTGATATCGTTCAAATCACTCAATCATCTGTATAAATCAATGGATAGCTGCACAACAAATCAATAATCACAAATCAATGCCTTTTTTTAGCCGAAAATTGAATCCAAATTGAAGTTCTGTCTACTTCGTTGTATACCAGATTTGGAGCATAGCAGAAACCAGAGACAGGGTTCTGAGTTTTTTCTAGGAAGGTGAATTTTATGAGGTTATTTTTAGTTGCCTTCCTCAGCAGAAACCAGAGATAGGGCTCTGAGTTTTTCCTAGAAAGGTGAATTTTATGAGGGGATTTTTAGTTGCCTTCCTCGCCAATGGCGCTTTTATTTTGACACGTGCAGGATAAGAACCCAAAACCCCTGCGTTATGAGTATGCACGCTTAACCAATACACCACAGCACCACTCGATCTCGTGTCAGATTTCCCTTGTTCTTACTAAGCTAAGAATGTCAGAAAGTAACAGAAGAATAGAGATCTCGATTCTTAATTCTTGCTGAACTAACAAGGGCTAGTTATTCTATTGATGATTTTCCGGTGTTCCACATCCCTATCAGAATTGGACGGAAATCTCTCAACTTATCAGCGATGCTTCATCGCTTTGTCATAACTTAATAAATCCGGTGAATTTCTGTTCTAAGGAAAGATCATCATTCCAATAGATATGATAAAGGAACCATCGACCCATTTCATCACTCTAATCGCTTTTTTCTGCGTTGCAAACTCGATCATAGCAGAAACTAGCGGTAGCAGGGCTTTGAATTTTTCTAAGGATGTGGGAGGTGGTTTCCCGTTGCCTTCCTCGCCAATGGCGTTTTTATTGTGACACACGGGGAATCGAACTGACAACACATGTGTTGCGAGTGTGCATTCTAATCATTGCATAAGTCAATTCTTTATTATTCCCCTAACTTATTGGTGGACGCCGTGACAGAAAAGTACAACATTGATCTCTGATGCAAAACGCATTTTCGTGGTGTCATTTTTCCCCTCTCTTCGGGAAAGAGAACCTCGCACGACTAGTGAAATAAATTACAACGCTTTTATTTTCCATGGATTGACTGAAAAAAGTCATTTATTCTCTGGTTGCCTTGCTTGCTGGATTGATATTGCTCACTCTTTAAATCTCCCAGCTAATCCATTCCAAATGGCAGCTTCAGCCTTTGTATTTTGCAAAGGTCAGTTGAACCATATGTTGCTTAAAACAAAGATTTGGAGTTTCGGCTCTTAAAGAAGTTTCAACCTGATAACATAGTATCCGAACTGGAAGGATTTCAACTCACCAACTGCAATCAATTCCTATTAATGATTTCAAACCCCTTTTAACCATAACCCTACCCCTACCTTCCTCCGGCACTAACTCTAACCCTCTTTCAACCCTCTAACCCTCTTCCAAACACTGACCTTAACTTAACCCCCTTTCGGTACAAGGGTCATCCCCACTGATGCTCAAAACCAAACATGGTCTACTTGTAGGGTAACTACAGAGGAATGCAAGGGGGTTCCCTTTGCAGAAGACGTGCAACCAGTAAGGGAAATCTTCAACACTTATCATTTGACTGTGCAGTTTCCCGCAAGCCTCTGGGTAGAGAAGCAATATAATTTCCCTGAAAGGAGTCCACAACAGTTTGAGGGACTTCCCCAAGTATTCGTATGGATTGGGAATGCCCCGAATACTCGTATTGCTGGGGAACTCCCCGAATACTCGTATTGATGGGGCTATTTGTGGTACCTGCATATCCTCACGGACAACTCATCTGGAATCGCAAATTGGCATCAATCATCATCATTATAATCATGATTTTACTAACCTTATTCGGACCCCTCTTTCAGCCCTAGCCCCCATTCTGACCCTCCTCCCGCCCTAACGTCAGCTCTATCCCTGCTAACCCTTTCCTGACCCTCTGCACACCTTGACTTCAACTCTCCTCTCTTTCCAACTTCCTCCAGCCCTAACTCTCCCCCCCGAACGATTGTTTAGAGAAATACTGCTTTAGAAAACGTAATGCCTCAGAGATACTCCTCCTTCGCCGAGGCTGATCGAGAGTTTTACAGCTGAGTATTGATACAGAGGAAAGCTCAAGAAATGACTGTACAACAGAGAAAATTCTTGGAATGCTTTCAAAGCAAATGAATGAGAAGCAAACAAATTGGAAATGTAATCAAATATAGATCAAATGTCTAGAAATTCAGTCCTTCGTACATGGGTTCGCTGTCATCCGCCGTTTCTTTCTTTACTTGGATGTGTGCCAAAGTGTTTTGAAAATGCTTATTAATCTGTTCCGACTCTTCGTTTGTTTCTAAACTCGGGATATCTTCTCGTATCTTGTCGATAAGTTGCCCAAGAATTGTAACATTGACCTGTTAAACCAGACCGGATAATTAACAATTGAACTGGAATGAAAATACCGGTTTGGGTGCAGTTCGAGGTTTCTATAGGGTGGCAACCGTTGGTTTCTGTGAAATAAACTGCCCATCATACTTGATTTTGAGATGAACAGAAACCAGAAACAGAGCTCCGAGTCTTTTTAAGGAATCGGGTTGTTCTGAGGTGGTTTCCCGTTGCTTTCCTCATCGACGAAACAAGGCTTCGCTGCTATTTGTAAGGGAACATAGAATGGAAATGTTCGAATAAATTACAGCGTGCATTAGAATATTCTTTGAAATGGTTTATATCCTCATCATGAACGGTTGACTCGATTTCGAATGGCCGTGGCCTCTTTCACGAATCGTCGCCAAACTCTTGTCTTTATAAACACTCTCAAATGGTCATAGGTCACATTCGCATCGTTAAGCAACCCAAAGGAAGGTTTCTTCCAATGCTTAACAGAAAGTGAAGGGGTTCAAGTTGAAGACGCGGAGGAGGGAGGGGTTCGAGTTGAAGACACGGAGGAGAGAGGGGTTCGCGTACCCTTAACACCCTTCCTTGGTCTACTCTCCTGGTGTGAATGAAGTAATGTACAAAGTAATTTACAAAGTAATGAATAGATGAATGAATATATTAATGAATGAGGTCTTACCGCATCGTTTCCCTTTTCAAAATAAAACAAATATCGATTGAGAATTTCGACGAATAATTGAACTTGCACTGTCGGATCCATGCACTGATTAGCAATTCTAAGTGATTTCTTCAAACATTCCATCACTCTCTTGCTGTCTCGACACTGCAAAAAAGACTTGGCATCAGTTGCGAGAATACCCAGATGGAGATGCACTAGCTCGTCGATCTTTTGCTCAGTGCTTCAAACTGCACGTCGGGGGTTTCACTCTCACTTCGAGTAAGGAGAGTGGCTAGCTCTTTCTAATTCCGGGCGAAGGAATAACGACACGTAGTGTGATGTTATCAGAAATGACCAGTACAGTTCTCGATAAGCATAGATCCATGAATCATAGGAATCTTGAAATAACAATAATAATAATAATAATACTACGATTTATTTATAGTTGGTTTGAGGAATGGCTTGAGGTAATAGAGGCCCATTGACTGATAGAAATGACGTCAATTTATGGGGTTTCTTTCGGATGTAGAAAACATAGCGAACGCAAAGCACAACAAACAGTAGGAAAGGGAATTTCAACTAATCTTTTTGGATGATTTTATATGAATATGCAACTATGCACACATTCAGTGAAAATGGTTGCCTCGGCCAAATTCGATATTGTAACTGCGGTTTTCCTTAGTAATCGGTTTTACTGTAATTGAAAATATCAAATGGAGGGCCCTTTGTAAATCAGTTGCAGCTGAAGAGCAACTCTCCTTAGATGAATCAACTATTAAGTACAGAGTAGCGTCGGACAAAGCCAAAATAAGAGCATTGAACTTGTCATAATTGACGCTTCATACTCTGATGAGTGTCGACGAACAGATCTTCATGGTGACGTAATTATGGTTACGATTTCTGTGTTAGATTGAAGTGCAAAACATCAAAACATTTATTCATCGATGAATTTTTGACATCGCACAAAGGAGAAGAAGTATTATTGCGTCACAAATGACTATGGTCATATTCCACCTTTATCATGAATGATGAGGGTGGGATGACAAGGTCTTCACTATGAGTGACTATGTTTCCGCCCTTTGAGCTTTGTTTATGATTTACATCTGGTTCTCTTCTGACATAATGAAGAAGATAATTAGTTCTCTTGAGAATTGAAGGAAAGTTCTATAGATAATTGTAAGGCTTCATCGCATCGTATGGAAGCGTACCACAGATCATGAAAAAATATCTAACCAGTGTTCAATCGTTTGCAGCCCGATGACACTTTTAAAACGAAAAATACTGGGGAGAGCCAACTGAAAGAGAGGCGATTGGGGGGGGGGGGGGGGGCGATACGTTCATCACAATGAAGCAGGGGTGAGACTTTGATGCAAGGAAATTGAAGAGCAGGAAATATTTCTGAAATTATTGGTCAGGTTGGTGGAGAATGGAGACAACACTTAAAACAAGGCATGAGAAATAACATTGTCCTCAAAAATTTCCGAACGGATCAATGATTTCCAAAATGGAGTCAATCACTTGATACGCAAAGAAACCGGCCTTGATTTAAAAGGATCGAAAAATATTGAGAATGATAAAGTGATTAGTGGTACCTCTGATCCCTCTCCTTTCTCGGCATCTTCACCTTCGTTCGTCCTTCCTGACCAAAACAAATGAGAGCAAACGGAAACCCCTCGACACTGGTCCGGCTTTTTCAGCAGTTTTGACGCGGCAAGAGCACACTGGGTTCGCAATGGCTCATGGTTCTCCTCGCTAAAACAGCTCATCTTCTCAAACGTTCCAATTATCAACGTAATGGCTGCGAGCTGGGCTTTAGAATCTGAAATCTCGTCTTCATAAATTGCAAACGCCTGGCACAATAAAAACGAATAATCTGTAAAACTTAGCTACAAGATTTAAGGAAAGAACTGGAGACGTAGTACTAGTATTGATAGCATTTATCGAGGTAACTGAAGTTTCATGGAACTAGGAATACTGATACCTGACTCATGAATTCGTATGCCACGGTTTCTGCATTTGCAAATCGTTGCTGGTCTGCAGCCAATGCCCCTTGCAGAAATAATCTCAGGGACAAATCGGAATATTCTGCTTTTGATAAAGCACAAATCGTTTGATGGCAAAACTGAAATATCTTTTGACACTTTTTATCCCATTTTTCATCCTGTGGAAAAATATCACAATCAATACAACATACATCTAAGCACTGAAAAACTGTAGAGGTAATCGCAAAATAAAATTATGCATTTGCGTATACCATGTATCTGTTTTGCTTTACCATCAAGGAAATGATTTTAAGGGGGACTGGGATTGAAGGCGCAGCAAACGTAGACTCATCTAAAGGCCTCGGGCTCGATCCCGCGCTTATTCCTAGTTACTGACGATTACATCAAGTGTCAGGATAACTCAGCTATAAGATTCTTATAAGATTCTTGACCCTATGGTTAGTGGTTCGGATCCACTCTCAGCTAACTTTTCACTTAGAGTGCGGAGAGTCGCCAGTTCTCTGTAATTCCAGGCGTATGAATCACGAGGTGTGGTCACATCGAGAGGAAGAACCTGGACACTGCTCGATAAGCAAAGAGCTTCTCGGTGTCCAAATGTCCATTTTGACACCTAGGTACAATCAGATGCATGCGTGTGTATGTAAGATGCTCTCTACCTATCCATCAAGCGGTAAATGGATATCTGGCGTGAAGCTGGATATAAACTTCGAGGGAAATACTGTCCACCGTGCTTCACAATGTGAAAAATGCTATCTCTCTGGAGAAGGTGTTTCCTGACGCTCACTTTAGTGATGTTTTAGTTGTTGGCACTTCTTTGAATAAACGGATGGGGTGGGGGGAGGTAGAAGGGGTTGCTCCTCCAAGGAGTCATGTTCATTCAATGTTTTGCCTTATAACTCAGTGAGCTGCGTTATTATTTTCAAATGACTTTAGTCTAAAGGAATTTTCGAAGGGGTCAAATAATATATTAATTCATCTGTCATGATTCATTTATTACAGAAGTTCTCAAGTTCAAGGGGATGCACAAGGGACAACTTGACGTTTACAATCCCTCCGCAACTTGCACCAACGATTGCTGCCCCTCTTTCCCCAAATCATAGGCAACTAAATCTTACCTGATCCTGTTCATCTCGGTATTTGAATGCCAATCTAAATGCAGAAAATACCAATGGAGGTAATGTATATTTTATGCGTTGTTCGCCACCACTCCCAAAATGCTTCCTTGCAGTGTTCAAAATCTATCAATAAAAATCAAGTCTTTGTAATTTCCTATTCCTTTACTGATTATGACTGTCATGTGAGTTGAAACGTCTTAAGATATGTCGAAGAAACGTTGATCTCTTCTTAGCTTCATTCAATTCGAGGAAATAAAGACAACTAATGATGAAAAAGATAAACAAGTAAAGAAGATGAAATACCAAATATTGCTGATCAGAATTCTCTGAGAACAGAAGGTTAATGAACCTTCCCATGATACCTTGCTCCTCTGCAAAATCTTCGGGGTCTTCCTGCAAAAAGTGAATTGAATTGGAAAATTGATTCTTTTTGTTGTTAATGCTGTCTGACTATCCTAACAATAAATTGACTGATGTGTCGCAATAGGAAGATAAAAAAATGGGTGAACAATACTGGCCATTTTTAAATCCTTGAAAATTATGCATCACAAACCGACTATATTAACCTGGTATGAGACGAATAAAATGCGAAACTATACCGGTTTGGGATCGCAGCTAAACTATGCAGACACAGTTTGAGATGAAGGCGGAATGTTGACCGGCTTCAAATGATTAAGACATATTGCAAAATGTAAATAAAGTTATCCAGTTGAGGGCCCCTTGTAAATCAGCTCCAGCTGAAGCGATACTTGATTGAATCAACGCGAATCAAATCAAATAAAAATCGAATCAACCGATTGAAAATGGAACTTTTAATGCAAGACGCACTTCGAGGTTAAAATTCATCAAAATGAGGACAAAATTAGCAATAAAAGCTAGCTGGTGACGTCGCTTTGGTGCCAAATTTAAAAATTAAACAGCAAACAAATTACATTGATCTCAGCTGTCCTGATTAACATTATTTGTAGATAAATATAAACACAATTGTCACAGTAAAAGCATATGATAAGAAAAAGAATCAGGCAAAAGAAATTTGAAAAAGAAGTCAGTTGAAACGGAACGTACTGCTTCACTTGGTTGATCATCTTGATCCATAATCAACGGAGCAGCAAGCAGGAGTACTGAATCAACCTATCAAGCAAAATCAATAATCATGAATCAATTAATCAAGCTGGAAGATTTACTAAATTCGGAAACAAAATGAAATCAACCATTAATGCTTTTAAAAATATTTTCAATATGTGAACCCAACGATCAACGAATCGATGAAAAATCAATAAATCATTCAATCAGTCGGTCAATCAATGATCATTAAATCTAATAGGTTTTAAAGTAGCTACTGATCGATCAATGAATTAACCTAATCAATCAACCAACCAACCAACCAACCAACCAACCAACCAACCAACCAACCAACCAATCAATCAATCAATCAATAATCCGTTCAATAAATCTTTACACCAAGAAATATGTAAATCAACCACTAAGTCGCTAAATTGCCGATCAACCGATCATTTCAACGATAAAAGAACAAAGCAAATCAATCAATCAATCACTCAATCGATCAATCAATAAAGCATTCATTAAGGTGATTGCAAGACATAATCTAGTCACAAACCTCTTCTTGTGATGGGATGAGTGTTTCGTTGTCCAAAGCATTGTGAATGACATACATTGCCATTTCTTTTCTCGTTGCATAATCAAAATAACTAAACAACGGAGCGAAATGCTTCAACTTGAGAATGGTCAGCACATTGCTGTACGCATCGACGGGGATTTTCAATAACCGCATCAATTCCTTCGACACGGCGTTGTTCTTGTCAATACTGAAATGAAATACCAAGGCAATAAAACGACGAAACCATACACCTGCTGATATATGACTTCTATCTTTTAGATGTATCATGACAGGAAAAGCTGTTTTGAAAACAAGATCCTGAGGCTTTTCGCCTCGTAATTACCTCCAGGAGATGTAAACTCAAAACGAGCATCGAAACGAACCCTGCGTATTAAGTTTGGGGTCCGAAATGGCTTTAAAATGAAACAGCAACACCAATTTCCTGGTATCTTGAAAATATACATTTGATACTGACAAAATCTATATCTCGTCATATGGGTTCTCGTTTCCTTTTCTGCAACGAACATTTAGCGAACAAGCCGAAAGCGGAGTTTTGTTTTTGCGCTCATAATTACTGCCAGTATTTCATAATCCGAAGAACCGTAAGAGAAGGCGAGCAACAGAAAGCTTTGGAAGAGCCTCGTCATGGCTGGGAGGGGACACAGAATTCATGATCTGATAAGTTGCAGATTGAAAAGCTGGCTTTCAAACGAAATATTGATTCAAGCTGTCATGTCGGAATGACGGAGTTCTTATTTCAATACATACTGAGCCATGTTGAGTTTGCTGAAAATTTCCTCTGTGTACTCTAAAACTTTATCCACGTAGTCAACTCTGTCTGGGTAGCATTTCAAAGCGAGGTTGATGAGAGAGACTTGCAATGCTACAATATCCTCTGTTGCCATATCACTGCGAGACTGAAACAAAATGGAGGCAACTGAGGTGACCTGAGAAAACTTAAAAACTTAAGCATTAAGAGGCTTACCTTGCAATGTCTAATTTCTGCATGCAAATATGTTGGAGATAGAACGAAAGCGTCCTAAATCAATTGAAAGATAGAACGAAAGCGTCCTAAATCAATTGAAAGATAGAACGAAAGCATCCTAAATCTCTTAAGTCTCCAAAATCAATTGAAAGACGGAGCACTGGTGAACTATCTTTCAGAATTTACGCTTCATCGGTTCATTATTTAAATAAGTATGTATTGGAAATATATCTTTTGCTGACAGGCTGTTCAGAGAACTAAAACCGTTACTTTTTAGTTGTATATCACTTCATTTTATTTTTTGTAGCTGTGCAGTATATTAAATTTTCGTTCATCCACGTGTTCTCTATGTCAATGACCGCGGAGTTGTCATGGCATCTTGCACTCCGTGGTATCATCCTTGTGGAGTAGCCAAGTAGATTTTGCGTAGTGTAATTAGTAGCTCGGGTTTGTAGAATTTTACATTGAACGTACATGAAAATATGCAGTTTCCCACCCATTTGGTTGAGGGAATTATTTACAGCTCACAACCTGATTCTGATTATTTACAATCTCTCCTATTCATTTTCCTATATATTTATATTCAAATTAGACATCTTTAAATTGCAAATTCTTTCATTGAAAGAAAGCTTCCTGTGCCTCATGCTGTATGAAGACTATCACAAAAAGATGACAACATTGATTAAAGAGCTATTCTCTCCTCAATTTATTGGCAAAAGAATAAGGAGAGTTAACGTTAATTTTTCATTTGACTGCGTCCATCCCTTATCGATTTGACATTCGTGAAAGGACAGTAAATATCATCAGGAGTCCCCTGCCTGCTTCTGAAAACGATTTTATAGATTTTGAAACTTCCACGCACCGCCTTGAAATTGAAATGATCAAAACATTACACAGCAATCATTAAAAATCAGGAAAATTTACTTGTATAACATGTGCCACTTGTTGCGAGAAGATCTCGAAGAGACGGATATCCTCCGAATTCCCAGTGCCATCTCCTTGTGGTGCAGGTGAGACTTGTTGCGAAAAAATCTCAAACAGTTTGATGTCTTCAGGGACTCCTGAACCATTTCCTCTCTGCGCAAACAATGCGAGTCGATCGATTAAAGCAATGATTATGTTTTTCACGTTGACATTTTGGTGCAGCTCAGCACATGATTTCAGGAAAGCGTTCAACGTTTGAAGGTGGAATTCGTCAGGGAAGACCTGAAGTGAAAAATCGAAGTCACATTGCCTCAAAAAACCAATTTAAAAATTGAGTTGAAGGAATAAGCATAGAATAAAAAAGCGCGTGCAGTTTATACAGTAAACATAATACCAGAGAATTCTGTAAAAGACTCGTCGTTTAGTACTAATTCGTTCTATTTCTAGGTTGCCAATCTTTTGAAAACTTTGCATGATTCGATGGAAGCCTGGCAGACAGTGTAAGTTTTATGAGACCAAATAACGAGTGGAAGGGTAAAAATCGCTTAAGCAAATAATTTAGATGAAGTTTAACTAACAAAAACAGAAGACTATTTCAACAGGCGAAGGAACTCAAAGGAGGATTCCCTCAGAAAGCTGAAAATTTCAAAGACAAGGATGGAAACATTCTAGCCATGGGTGTTAAACCAGAAGTGCATTTCTTATACGATATCTAGTCTCTTTCATAGTTAGTTTTCGCAAATGGCCTTGATTGGTATCTTTTTAATCAACTTCAGATACCACCCTAATAAGGACAATAGTAAGATGGAATAAGAACTTTCTAGATTTCATGTTTGTTATAAGTTCCGTTTGAAATGAGATAAAAGAACGCTGAGCATCCATAAAATAATTGCATGCATTATAAAAACATTCCATGAGGATGCAAACAGCGATTCCTCCGACCCGTAACGAAATTAAATCGTGTCTTTTAGTGCGTTATGTAGGGGAAAGGCCGTGCTCATGTGCTTATAGAGCAATGTTCAGCTAATGTCATCAGGACCATACTAAGTCCACCTCAAGTAGCAGACACTGGCTTTGTTATGCCGATGTATTAACAAAGACGTACCTGAATAATACACTCCATGAGGTATTCTTGTGCTATTGCGTCTTTGCAGCAGATAACCTGCTCAAGAACCCCCGGAAGAACATCCTGAAAATTCAAAATTCACGATAACACATCGACTGTCCAGTCATATTTACGGGGGGGGGGGGGGGGGGTCTAGAATGGCACAAGAAATTATTTATTCATAAAAATGACAACTGGATGTGATGAAAACATACTGCTCTCAAGGTAAAAAAATTCGTTAATTAGAGGGGTTAATCTCCCAAGGTAATTGACTCTAATATTTTCTGAACGGCAATCGATAACAGAAAATAGCTTTCTAAGTAACATAGAAAGAGCAAAAAGAACGAAGCATACTTTTTTGTACATTTCCATGTCAATGCCTTCAAGCTGGCTCAGTCGAACGAGGTTTGTCCCCACAAGAATCCTCAGCTCCTGTCTCTCTCGCTCTCTTTTCTCCCTATCTCTTGAATGCCCTTGATGCTGCATGCGAACCCACAATTTATTCATCTCCGCGAAATTCAGCAAAATAAAATCTATAGAATCCTTTATCGTCCCTTCTTTCTCAGATTCTCTACAAAAAGGAAGTCAAGGAGTTATGTTGAATCCATTGGGATTAAACCCGTTGTAATTAGATTTGTAGAGATTACATACGTTGTGATCAACAGCTGAGAAAATTCACCCTTTAAAAAGACCATAGAGAAATAGCTGGATCATACCATTAGACCACATGTGACAAGGAAAATCGAAAAATGAAGAAAAACTATACGCGGAGCAGATCCTTCAGGTTAACGATGGAAAAATTTATTACGATGGTAAATAATGCAAAAATAAGTTACTTCCAACTGAAAACCCCTTTCTATTCAATAACCCCATATCCATTTGAAGACCCTTTCAATTTCATTGCCCCACCCCCTCCCTATTTCATCGTCATCAACTTTGACCTATGCCTCATCCATTTCTCTGTCGCCTCCTCTCGCGATTTTCCTCCCTATTCGATGGCCATCAATTCTTGTTCTCGGTCTCGTGCAGACAGATTTCAGTGGAGACACATGAGAAAAATACAAGATCTCTGCAGCTGTGTTTATACCTACAGCTTTCTTAATTTCACGTTCAGTCTTATCATTGGTTAATAAAATTGTGGTTGCGTGCAACACAAATTTCAACTGCCATGATGCTTGAATAATCCACTTGACGTTTCAATATACTTGCTTTCAACATAAAGGCCATTGGAACTTACTTGTCCTCTTCTCCATCAGGGAGGTGGCCCCTTGTCGACTGGAGAAGGAAATTTCTCAGGAAAAGACCTCTGAGAGGGTGCTGGACACCTCGACACATTTCAACAAGATCCTTTAAGATATCTTTTTTGGAAACTTCTCCTGACTTGATGTAAACAGTCCCAACAGTGATGAGCAAGTAACTTCAAAGGAAGAAAGACGACAATGAACTAAGGAGTCAAAACCCAAGAATTTCACATTACACAATAAAGGTTTCAAGTCCTGGGGATGGGTAGCTAATTGATTAATTCAACTCCTTGGTGTTGATTGAAATTTAGACCTTTTAGCAGGACAGAAAGCAACTGTTGGAAACAAAACAAAATTTTTCATTCAAATTCCAAAAAGGAAAATTATGGGAAATTCTTCTTTAAGAGCATATTCTATTTATTCTAATACATTTAATTTGCTCCATTCTATTCTGTTGCCTAATAACTTTTTAATTCATGTTGATTATCAAATATAGTCAGTTCTTTGAGTGAACCTTATTTAGCGATTTTGCCTCAAACCACAAAAAGCTCTTGAGCTGAAGTTCACTTGTAATCATGAACACCACCCTCCTCTTAGCTTTCCAATATCTTCAATTGTCAGGGCCTTGTGAAGGCCATCAAGGCCTTTCCACAACATAACTCACTAAAAAAACGTCATATCAACTTACAGCCTGGGGATAATGTTACCAGCATACTGCACCAGTTCATAAAGATCATTCACCTTACGACCTTTTGAAAATTCATCAACCAAATATAACTCAAGATGGCTGAGTTCATCACTTACACTCATATCTTCAAAGTTGTCAAGTTGGCATATCATATGTTTATATCAAGATAATGAAAATTTATGGAGATGAAATTGATATAGAGTCAGGTACTAATCCTAAAACTTTAGTCGACCATTTTTGATGATTCAGAAAATAATTCATGACAAGGACATGTGTCCCTAACAAAAGTCAATAAAAAAAATGGATGCCAATTTAATAAGGATTCATTCACCTCTATTTCACTCTACCCTATTCAGAAAAATTTCCCTCTATTAATCATAAATATTACACTTCATTCTGTTATATTCTATTTCATTTTATTATGGGGACAATGCATAAACCTCCACGTTGGTGTCCCTGGATATCGACCGCCAAATGTTATCTTGACTCATTTTTGTCGGCTCGTAACCGACTTTGCAACCATTTTCCCTCAAAGCACATTTGAGGGAAAGACTCAATGAATAATATTTCATTATATTAAATTCCTTTCCATTCCATCAACAAATCATATTCTTATCTATTCTCTTCTGTTGCTTCAGCCCTACTCTATTCTCGGTAGTTCTTTACACAGCTTTGCTCTCTATGCCTTTCTCTGCTCTACTCCAGTCAACCACTTCCTTCCAAATGGTAAAATCATACACTTTTGGATGTAGTTGATGTTGCAGTTAGCACAATGTTTCTAGCATGCTGAAGGTCCCAGGTTTAAACCATGCTTACTCTTGATTTTGGATGCCATCTATCTGCCCATCCAGCAGTCAATGGGTACCCTAGGGGTAAGGTATAGAGTAGCAATGATCTACCCATACTTTTTCATCATGCCATGGCTCAGAATGGCACCTCTCTAAATAGGTTCCCCTTGATGTTCTTACTGAGTACAGGACTCAATTCATAATTTTCAAATCAAACTCTTTAACTTTTCCAATCCTTTCTACCTTTTTCAATCCCATTCCATTTTTGTCATGCTTGAGCTGAAATAACCTTCATCTACAAATCAGGGCTCCTCATAAGTCTATTTCTAAGAGGGATCACTCAAGCATGAAAGATACAGTTAACATTCATATATTTCGCTCCCCAGTTGCCTATATTGTTGTGCATCCCATTTCAACAATTCATCTCTTTGTTTAGCTATATAATGCTTTCTATTAATTTAGTAATAACTTTATTGGACTGGGTAGCAAAAGGATTACATGGATGTATTGAAAAATATAGCATATCAAAAATTGAAAAGGATACAAAGTTCATAATAGCTCTTCGGAGAGAGCAATGATGTTCTCAATTCTCCAAGCATGTTGGAAGCATGCTTCAAAGCATCCATTATCTTTCCTTTGTCCTAAAAAGCAAATTCAGGATGATAAATACCACAGGATAAAAATGATACACCCAATGACAAATTGTAGATCATTAATAGTTAAGCGTTGACAGTATTAAGGATAATAAGCTTTTCTTGGGGGAAGTGGACTCAATAGAAGCCATATAGGTACATCATTAGATTTCTGTAACTTTTCTTAAGTATTTAAAATAACTAAATAAGTTTGTTCTATGTTCACCCAGACTTCAAATAGTCAGATAATAAAGCTTCCATCAGCTGAACCTGAGGTTCCATTTACTGGTAAATTCCTTCATTATTTTTTTACTTCTATACCTTTGTGGAGGGGGGCAACTTGATAATTTCCACCATGTCATCTACCCCTAAACATTTCATACTTGAATGAATGACTCTTATCATTAAATTGATTTAAAATGTGAACAAATCTTTTGCAGAAACATCTTATCAACAGATTGGTACAACTTTGGGTTAGAGCTTTTTTGCAAAAATATTAACTTTTCTGCTGAATTTCTACTAGTCTTGTCCATCTATCCTTTGAAGGTCTCTTCTTTATCAATGGTTCTCTCCATTTTCCTAAATAATCTATAAATTGTGCAACCATGTCCTCTCTTGCAGTATTTCAGCTTCCATAGACGCATCTACAAGTGTGCCATAGGTCAATGCATGATTATATTCCTCTTTGTTGTCTGAACTCTTCATTAAAGGGTGAGAAAACTTTATCATAATCTTTGCTTTTCCACAACTTAAAAGTGTCCTTTTTCCCTGTCATTTTTATACAGAATCTTTTTATTGAAATTTTATTACCATTCCATCATTACTTACTGAGCACCATTTAAAGAGAGCATTATCAAATATAAACACTGTAAGTTCTTAAACACACAGTTTTAATCTAGACAGTTTTGATGACTAACCAGACATCGCTTCATTTGGAATGACTGAGTTTTCACTATCTGTGAAGCTTCTTCCAAAAGCTTTTCCTGCTCTTCTTGAGGAGATAAACTGGCAGATGTCTATTTGGAAAGGAAAATAATATGAATTCAACACATAAAAATTCATCTAAAAATATTTAAAAAAAACCAATTATTAAAATAAATTCAAGATTTTTTCTTTCATTTTAACTTCACTGGTGTTTCCTTTATGCAAGGAGCAAGACTTGACTGAAACAAAAGCAATTTCCAGTTGGATGCATTTCCTAATAGCAATGATAGGATTTCCAGAAACCATGCAGTGACCCATATATTTGTGACCACAAGTAGGTTCCATATTGACCACCACCAGTTTATAATACATTGACCTTGAAATCATTTTGAATTGCATCTCATTGGATTTCACAGTCACCATGTCACTCTTAAAATGTCCTCCAAGGGGGGGGGGGGGGCTGGTGGCCAATATCTTTCAACTTTGCCATTTTCCACCTTCATGAGTTTGACAATCAAATGGATGATTTGGTACAAAACTTCTAACAAATAGTATTACCTGGTCATATAGGTATTTTGAATCAAATTAGAGTAGCAAAGATGCATCTTGCAAGCATGCATGGAATGCAGTGAGGCAGATTATGGAAGGTAGAGTGGAAGAAAGGAAGTAGGAGAACGGAAGTCCAATGACACCCAGGGTTAGGAAAACAGGGGAGCAAGACCAGTGCATCAGAAATAACCAGATAGATAAGCAACAGGGCAGAGTGGAGAAGTTGGGTCAAAACATGGATGCACCAATGGCCACAATGGCTATGGACCTGAGGACGCTTTTGCTGCTCAAAGAAAACTATTCATGTCTTGATAGTACATATGAATGATTTAAAGCTGAATTAGCTGTTTACATAGAATTAAAATGAAAAATTAAGTCGAATGATTAAACTTTTAAGCAGTTGAAAAGCTCATGTGCTTGGGTGCAAGTCAAGGCAAAGATAGAGAAGATAAGAGTTTTGCATGAGAATGATGCAAAGACCAAACAGGAGGTGGTAAAACACTGTGAAAGAAGACTAAAGGACGCTGACGATAGCTCAGCAGTATCAGGATAGCTCAATGGTAAGATTCTTGCGCATTGATCCTATGGTCAGTGGTTCGAGTCCCACCTCAGCTAAACTTCACTTAGAGTGCGGAGAGTCACCAGCTCTCTGTAATTCCAGGCGTAGGAATCACGAGGTGTGGTCACAGCGAAAGGAAGGATCTGGACACTGCTCGATAAGCGAAAGGCTTCTCAGTGGTTAAATTTTTACCTTTGACATCCAGGTGGAATCATGTGTATAAGAAGAACAGGCGAAAGGAAGGGAAAAACGTGTGACTTGACGATAGTTGACATGTCACAACGGCGACCATACTTTGAGGGAGAAACCTGGAGAAGTAGGAGAAATGGATCATTCATTCATATCAGCTACCATCAGCCGACATGCAACCTGTATAAATAATCTTGTGTGATTGTACATAATTACTGTGGAGGTTGGGATTCTCCTAAAAACCAGTGAGACAACTAACAAGGTTGTTTCTTGTGGCCTAGTTCAGCTGGGGCATTAAGGTGGAAAATATTTGATTTGCTTTCGACAGTACTAAATCAAATAATCATAGAGAGAGAAGACGGTTCGATGACATACCATTTTGGCCTTTTTGATGAAACACTCCTACCACCTATCTGCTTTCCTTCTTCGTTAACAGATTGTTGATCCTCGTGACCATAAGCCAAAATGAGGCTCAGTGATAATGGCAGCGTTAGAATATTGAGTGGCATGTGGCAGCCAAATGCAACCATACTTTCAGATATATAGTACCACTTAACTGTTACCTTGCAGTCAAAATGGGGAAGTCAAAGAAATCATATAAGGTTGAGTATCAATAAAGCTTTATGAAATTTTTTAGATTATAAGCTGATCAAATTTTAGGTGAATTATAGATATGCAACAATGTCCTCCCAAAATCCATTGGCTTAAGTCATGGTTTTTGTTGGGCAAGATAATTTTTACAAGAAAAAATATAATCGCAAATGGTTAAATAAGAAAAGGGTTTGTCTAAAAGATGAAAATGAGAAAAAGTAACGCTAATTGTTGTTTATGTATATAACTCACTATCCGTCCATACTTTGAGTTTTTTGAAGTCTAATTGCATTAGTTAGTGGTGTATCTTTAATTTGCACTATTGGTTGAATTTTGAAAAAACTGAATGAAATGAATAGGGAAATATTAAGTATCAAGTTTGAATTAAAATGATAAGTTACCATGGTTTTAGATTACTTGATCTAATGTTATTCTTGCTAAATGTTTTGTATTTGTTTACAAACAGTGGAAGAAAAAGCACCAAACTCAAGGGAGTAATGGTGACGGAGATTCATACCAAAACATAAAAAAGGAGAATGACCTATTTGAAATAGGCTATAAGGTAATTGATAAATGTTTTAGTCATTATTTTTTTTGTAATATGACTAACATTAGGTGACAGAGAATGACAAATTTGTAAGATTGAATAAATGGATGAATGCATGAATACCTGCTGAACTATTCCCGGTGGATTTTAAGGAATAAATGTGAAAGAATCTTTCCTATCATGAGTTTAAAACATTCAATAAAGCTTTTTTGGCTTAAAAATGAGTTTTTTGTCCATGTTTTATCCCTTTTTTGTAATTGGAAGTGCCATACCACGAGAGGGCTCCTTGGAAACCAGTGCATGAGCTGAAGGGCTAACCTCTCGATAGGCAAACAGATGAAATGAATATGCCAGTAGTGACTGATGGTACAACATAAAGTAGCAAAATGTAATCTAAAGATCCCGTCTTGGTGTATTAGCTGTGAATATCAAGCTTTACAGCAAATAGCCTTGAGCAGCCTTGCTGACCCCAGTTGCCATGAATGCCTTGACTATAAGAATGTGTATGTCACTGTGCAAAATTCCACTTTAATTTCTTTCTATACGATGGGTATTATTTATGTCTCTTTGCTTTTTTATGCTTGAACATCTCCTGTTTTGCTTTTGTGCAACTTAAGTCAAGTCTTCTGTTTGGATGAGCCGTTCTCTGCACACACATAGCATGTGTAATCCCCTATAGGGCTGTCTTACATTGCAGCTGGATACCCTTTTTGCTTCCAACACTCCCATTTATCCAAGCATTGATATAGGCTTGGCACAGGCGTCAGGGACGCCTTTGATGAACACCCCAAGTTGACGGCTTGTTTGCCATCGCTGAATTTTTTGGTATGTTTAAAGCAAAAAGTTTCTTCCATTCTATCTTAAGATGGCATATTACTATGCTAATATTGATCATGATACTGGGGCATTACCTATCCATCTGTTCTTCCAGAAACAGGAAATTATACCAGAAAATGAATGGGATGATTTTATGGCTGCACTTAGAAGAGAATTGCCATCAACATTCAGAATAACAGGAACAAGAAGGTACTGTTAACAGTAATTGTATGTTTTACCATAGCTTAATATATTGCATAATAGATCATTTCAGCTATTCTTTAGACAAAATTTTTATCCTAACATTTTTGCAACTTAACTCAGCCATTTTTAAGCAGGAAATTTTTATCTCAGTGAAATTTTAATTCTTAAATTTGCTTATAATTTGCTAGTTTGGCTTCATAGAAAGCCAATAGTATTGAAACAGTGCTATGTTTCTGGTCTCATTTATATTCCTAGGGTTGAAAAGAAAAATTATCTAGTATGTGAACATGTAAAGCTATCTTTGACCTTCAATATTTTTCTTTACAACCCTGTATAATTCCTGTTTAAGTTCTAAATAGTTTAGAATAAACAAGTGATATATTTAAATTTGCATTCAAGTTAGATGGTGATATAACTTGAATCAATATGTCTATTTTTAGCCATGCACAAGATTTGTTGAAAATCTTGAAGAGAGATTTTGTCAGTGAATCAGAAAGTGCAATTGAATCTGGAGAGAAGCCTCTTGCCTGTCTCAACTGGTAATTTGTTCTTCATACTTTTAGTTGGCTTTCATTTTTCACCCTAAGGAATGCACAGAGCTACTCGGTGGCATGGAAGGTGCCCATTTCAAGGGTTGAGGGTTAAATGTTAGGTTAAACGTTAAGGATTTGAGTTACGTGCCTTCTGTTTGTGATTCATAGACAATACGTATCATGCTGCTAGTTCCACCTCTATTTTCAAGATCTGAAATTTTGTTCGCCACATAATTAGTACTTTTAGCCTGTTATTAGCCATTGATGAAACCAGAAACTTGTTTGCTATATCTAATTTTTTTTAATAATGTCAATAACCCCAGCTGTTCCTCGGATCTTTGTGCATGTTTCTTTGGCATGTTATGAAATTTAATGCATCATTTTTTTATGATGACAGCCCTTAGATAACATAGGCATGTTCAGGTTTTTCAAAGCCCTCTTGATGCTGGTTTTGCGGAGCGCCTTGCCAGTCTGAGCTTGCTGTACCTTCTCCGTAGTTTGGTAATAATAGTGACAAAGAAACCGGTAGTGCACCATGACCATCTGGTTGACGCTTTGGTTGTCTATCTGGGTGGCTAGAAATAGCACAGATTGGTTATACATATGTTGCTTCATATTCTCAAAAGCATGAGCCAAAGCAACAATGCCAATCACTACCTGACATGTTTGTGAAGGAAACAAAAAATATGACAAAAGCATGCAACAGGATGAATAATTAGCTTATCATAATGACCAATACTACAGGATCCAATTGATAACAACATTGTACATACTAATAGGTTACTGTGTCAACATATTCACATATTACTACTATTGTTTCAGTATAATTATTATATCAAATTATACTTAGTGCTTCATCCACTGAAATTATTGATCCAGTCCTGTGTGCATTTCCATTTCTGGTTGCCCTAAGTTATCCACCCAGCAGTATGATGCTACTTTGCTTGGAGCTGGGGGTTAAGTGTACTCCTGATATTAACTGATCACCCTCCCTTATAATTTTTTGACTCAGGATTGATGTTTTGCCAAGTGTGTATGTCTCTTAGGCAAGGTGTTTCCTGATGCTTTGGTCAATTTTTGGTCAATTTTGGGACTCAACTCTACCTTTTTATGATATATTACATGTTAATTTTCAAGAATAATGGAAGTCATGTATGCAGGTCAAGGGTGGAGGACAAGTGATTAACTTTGCAGTTGTTTTCTACCTAGGTATCCAGATGAACTAGCATGGGAGACCAAAACAGCAAAGAGACAAATCAGGAAATCGGAAACTATGAAGCAGCTGCATAAGTTTCTTGTCCAAGAAACAAATTGCGTATGTTTTGATAGAATTTTAAATCATTCTCTCCCACTTCTCTTCATTGACTTAAAATCAAAGAATTCATTTTTGTGCTTAAACAGTAAGAATCCATAAGTTTTGTTTTAACATGTTGCATTTTCATACCAGGGTGCAGTTACAAGGCAAGAAGCAGTGAGCATGATACCGCCATTGTTTTTGGACATCAAGCCTCATCATAAGGTACTCACCTAGTCACCATATTAGAGGCCTATCAGTTTTATCACTTGGTGTCATGTCAACAGCACACATTTCTTTCCATTTTGTCCTTTTTTGGTTCTCTTATTTGTATTTGCTCTTCTGCTCTTCAATGGATTGTCAAGCTTTCCAACTATATCAAGGGTTCCCTTTTTCTATTTCTCTACTCTAAGAGACAGTAAAGAAAGAGGCAGACCAAAGTAAGGATGGTCAGATGGAATCAAAGAGACGGACACAAGAACTGGGCAAGGAATATCGAAGATCAGAGCTGCTGAAATAGCACGAAAGAGACCTCAACTCAGCATCTTGCTTGATAAAGAGTAAGAGAAAGAAAAATGACGACATATTTACCTTTTTCAGGTTTTAGATATGTGTGCTGCTCCTGGATCGAAAACTGCGCAGCTGATTGAAATGATGAATGAGAATCTCGAGAAAGAGCTACCCAGTTTGTTTTTCACATTTTCCTTCCTCATTATACTTTCAACGTTTGCATTTTCATTGCGGTAACTCTGATTTAAGCTTAGCACCAATCGCTTATTTTCATACATTGCGATCCGCAACAGAAGATACGTTTTTAGTCTTCTTTCGGCAATTTTCTTTTGTAAATTGATGAATTTCAGGCCCAAAAGACTTTCTGTCGGACGCAAGACCGTTCCAATTTTCTGTGCCATTTTCATACTTCTCTTCTTCTATACAACAGATCATGCCATACCTTCAAAGGATCTCCTTTTCCTTCGCCAGTCTCATGTTCCATTTATGTGACACCCTCTCCTTTCAATCCTGTTTTCCCATTTTGTTGCACAAGGTGTACCGTAAATCATCTTCATCATCCATTCACTTTGGCATTGCGTTTTTACCGTCGAATGCCACACCCATCATTCCCATCATTCATTGCTCCTCCCTATTCATCTGCGCTTGGCAACGGAAGCAAAACGTCATCGTCTTCGGATTTTCTTTTGGTTTGGCTAGGTGATAGACAGCGTAATTTGCTATATAAATGTGGTTTTACTTCAGAGTGCCACATTCCACTGCATGGTTTGGTCAGTATCATCTGTTTGGAAGGTGCTAGTCTGCTAGATTATCCAGTCTCTTATATTGATATGCCTACAATTTAATTTATACTTTGAGTATTTGTATTAAGATTTCCAAACACCTCATTATTGCGCCTCCTCTTTGGAACAATTTGCTATGTAGCATACTCGTTCCCTAGCTTAGTAAAAACCAGAGGCAGAACTCCATGCATAAAATGTTAGTTTTTTCCATTTCAGCTGGAGTTGTAGTCGCGAACGATTCCAATAACAAGCGGTGCTACATGTTGGTGCACCAGAGCAAGCGACTTCAAAGTGCTTGTTGCATGGTCACGAATCACGATGCCAGCGTTTACCCTTTCTTAACAACCGTGGACGTAAGTAACGCTTTTTCTTAAACATTTGCTTAAGTGGAATTTTTATCACACAAGTTGGGTCGCTTACTCGATTCGAGCATCGACGGGCACCTTTGCACAGAAGTGCCCCTCTTAGCTGCGACCTCGCAGTGCATTTATTCTTCAGTCGCCAAAATCCCGTACAGCAAAATGCGTAATCGAATCTGTATCACTTCCTGTACCACGGTTTTGGTCAGTATAATAGTTAATAGAGTCAATGTTTTTAAATATTTGCCTTACATTAGCCTTAGTTCGCTATCTCTTCTTTTTGCCAACTGTAAGTAAGTCATTTATTGTTATTGATATTACTATTATTATTCTTATTATTATAACTTGTTTATCTATTCTATTTTCGTTATCATCAATCATTGAATGTAACTGCTCGCGAGGTACCCTTTTATTTCCAAACTTCAGCCGGGATGCCATCTTCACCCGCACTTCTGTTGTTACTCGGTGATTTGGCTGCGTTTCGCATTTCATCCAAAGCAGGGGGCCAACAGCACCCTCGTTTATTCCAGCTGCCTTGTATTCCTCAATCTTTTTCACCGTGGGGTCAAGGGCTGCACCATATTCACCGCTGGTTTGTTTGATCTGCGCTATTACTTCATGGTCGGGGATTTCTTTTGCTTTGCGCCTGTAACAATGGACTTTTTGAGCAGTTGGTAGAAATGATGCGTGTTGCCGTTGTCGCTGGTAATTTTCATCGCAATGGCTCTTTCACTCCATAGGTTTTCAAGTGCATCGATCGAAGAAATCTCCACTTCATTCTGATTAATGATACCATCCAGCATTTTATCCTGCATAAGCGGCCCCCTTTCCACCGCAGTAACAGCTTCTTTGAGTTTATCCCATCTCTCCTCAATTCCAGCAGCAGCTTCACCTCATCTGTGATTGTGACCTTTTGAGCGTTCCCTTTTCTCTTACACTAACTAACCCTTGAATTTCAAGTGGGTCGTAGCAATCGAAAGACGATTATCTGTGTTCACTGATGGGAACATCTGTGTTCACTGATGGGAACTTAACGACAGCGTCTGTCACTAGTTGTTTCCAGTTTCTGTTTACAAAGATGTAATCAATTTCCGCTTTGTGACCCGTCGCGTGCGTCCAGGTAAATTTCTTCTGAAAATTGTGTTGGAAGTAGGTTCCGACTAGGCACATGTTGTTCTCCAAAGCAAAACCCAACAGAAGTGAGCCATTTACATTTGTTTTCTGCACGCTTTTCGTGATGAAGTTCCCAACACACGGGTGACCGATCTCATTGGCACTAACTCATGCATTAAAGTCACCCAGAATGAGAGTTGATGGTATTTTGGCAAACTTTCTGTACACGGTGGAGAGTTGTGTGTAGAATTTTGCTTTATCTGTGGCACTGTACCGGCTTTCTTGGTGCGTAAGCACATTCAATATTCACAGAGCCAATTTTCATCATCATGATTCCTGCCGGCAACTCATCGTCAGCGACCCATTTTTGAACCATTCCAGTTAACGACGTTTTCACCACAATGCCAACCCCGTGCTGCCCACCTACTCCGCTGTAATAGCATTTTTAAAGCTCCATCTCAATGATTCCGTTCCAATCCCACCTCAGTTGCAATGCACACATATCGATTTTCCTTTCATTAAGCATAACACTGACTTTGGCCAACTTGGCAATACTCTTAGCAGTTCTGACATTCAGACTAGCGATTCGGGTTGGATGACGGCGGTGTACGAGACACTGGCCAGGCTGTGTTTCTTTTACTGCGCCACTAGTAGAAGCCATGTCAATGGAGCCGGACGAATCCGGAATGATTGATGATATTTGGAAGACAAACTTGCCGAGGGAATGGAAAACGGGAAACGTGATTGCACTCCCAAAGCCCAAAAGGGGCTACAGAACTCTAGCACTACAAGCCTCAGCCTACAATGTGTATGCTAAGATTTTTCTTCAAACCAGAATTCGGGACCAAGTGAAAGAATATGTTACTTCTTCTCAAAATGGTTTTGTTGCTGGTCGATCAGCTGTTGATGCGATCCACCGTGTCGAAAGATACAGGGAAACTGCTGTGGAATATAACCGGAACCTGAAGCCGATGCTACTGAACTTCAGCATGGCCTTCGACAAGGTTAAGCACTCTGCTATGATCGCGGCTTTTTGTGAAATGGGACTACCCGCGGGTTATTGCTGGCGCATACTGGAAATAGTTCGACAATGCCGCATGCAGACCCAGATTGGCAAATCCGTGTTGACTGCTAATGGTACGCGCCAAGATTGTTGTTTGTCTCCTTCACTGTTTATTTGTGTTATGGCTATGGTCACCCGTAACCTCAAGTATGTTCACATCGAGTACGCCGATGACCTCGGTCTCGTATTGTTGCCCGAAGACAAGAAAGAGGGAGCCATTCGTGAGATTAAGACCATTGCAGAACCCCTTGGCCTCTATCTCAATGAGTCCAGGACAGAAGTGATGGAGCTATCAAGAGAGTCATGAAAGTTGTCATCTGCCATTAACTACCTTGGTCTGAAAATTGGTAACACCAGAGCATGTATAAAAGAGCACCTTTCCAAAGCAAACGCTGTATATGGTCAGCTGTACGGAAAATTGTTGAAGCAAGCGGTTCCCGTTTCGGTAAAGAACAAAATGCACGTATTTTTTGCAACCACTGTCTCAGTATTGACGTATAGCCTCCATTGTCTAACCCTGAAGAATGCTGAGGTGCAACGGTTGGACACTTTAGCATACCGGAAGGCACGCTCCATTCTGGGCCATCGATTCGACGCCCATGTCGAGGTGGAATACAAGCTGAAAAAGGCAGGGTGCACAATAGTCTAGCCAAGTGTTTCACTCAAGAAGGCGGGCTACAAACTGTGGCCACCAGGTGAGGCACGAGATACCCCAAAATGTCAAAGCAGGCTGGCGATGGCCGAGGGCCGAGCTTCCCTTCAGTCTGGAGCAGGCAGTTGCAAGTGATTTGGGAGTAGGAAGAAACGACTCGAGGAGGTTTGTTGGCAATCGAGATGGTTGGCAGCGGAGAGTGGATGCTGCGAGCTTTGGGCGCTGAATGCATGCATGAGTACAATAAATCTTCGTTATTTACTGAATACAATAAATCTTTGTTTTTTTACTGAATACAATAAATCTTCGTTATTTACTTCCTCATTCATTTTTCATATTAGAAACACCTGTAAGTAGGCCAGTCGAATACAAATTACCTATTATTAGAAAGATTTTTATTTGTATGTTTACTTTACATATCAAATGAAGTTTTAAAAAAGAAATTGTGATCATATTGCATGTTACCCCTTTCATTTCCTGGCCACACGTCATCCTCAGCTTTCCGACATTATCCAAATCTTTATACGCTGATGAGTATCAAGTAAGGATATATTTAATCTGACCCAGTATGAGGTTTCTTATTTTGCATTCATTATTGAGAATTCAATGATTTTTACCGTAGAAAGCAACTGGATGTAGAGAGCCTTTCCTCTTCGATCGAATTCTCTGTGATGTCCCCTGCAGGTATAATTCTTACTGTTGTCTTCTCGTGTTCATGATTGTCAATATTTTCTCACAAAAAAATCCGGAAAATTCCCATTTCTTATACCTAGCAGTAATCTACATATTTGATTGCCGATCTTTCCACTTATTTCCATGTATTGATGACACTTTTTTGCAAATGTCGTTTGATGGATTCTCGTTTGCTTTTCATACGACACTTATCACCGTAGAATTCATCAGTAGTAACTTTGAGCCACAGCTTCTGCAGTTCGCCATGAGAAGGAGGGCCAGCTTTGCCAGCCTTATGACGCCAAACCACCGACATTTCTTCTTCCCTTTTCCCCTTCCCTTTTCCCCTTATTCGACGCCTTTTTGCAATGCTTGACATTTGACATTGACATTTGTGAGCCCCAAGTTTTTGATTGCATTGAAATTCCATTAGAAGTAAAACTCTGCCTTCTATTTCAAGTTTTTAGAGGAAGGCGGAATTGTATTAGTGTGGTACCAGTGTATTTCCTTTTTCTGCGGCAATGAAATTTTCCATCTTAAAAAATCAACCCCCTCAAACTTTTTTTTATTCATTTTGAATCCGTTAGCACATAAGCGTGGGATTTTTGCTTGAATAAGATTTTTTCTGACGTTAAGTATTCATCTTTTTATTGTTAGCGGTGATGGAACCTTAAGAAAAAATCCACAAATATGGCTTCGATGGACGCCGCATCTCGGCGTTTCTCTGCACAGGTTTGTCAATGCTTTGATTTCTGCTTGATGACTTTTGAGCAACCAACATTGTTAGTTTTAATTCATTTGTTCTGCCCAAAAATTAAACCCTTCTCTACCATTAGCCAACGTGTTTTTATAGGTTGCAATTAAAGATATTGGTCCGAGGCTTAGAGCTGCTGGCAGAAGGAGGTCGTATTGTGTATTCTACCTGTACCATAAATCCACTTGAAGATGAGGCTGTGATTGCTACTGCTGTTAAAATGTCTGAGGGTGCAGTCGAGGTTGTTGATGTTTCAACAGAATTGCCTAATTTGAAGAGGTCACCTGGCCTGACAACATGGAAGGTAAATGCATTGAGTTTTAAATGCACCGGAGATGGGTATTGTGAATAATAACTTCTTTTGAGAGGTTGTTAAACAAGTAATCACCCAAAAGAAGGGAAAGCTTTGTAAAGATGATAATTTTTCATTTCTTCTCCTTTTGCGATGATTTTCCTGGGTCTTTTCTCATAACCCTTCTCCCAGTAAGATGTATCATACTTGTCGTTTTCGAAGGATCTGTGACGTCTTATGAGTATATCAAGTCAAACGCCCTTTCCTCGCCGTTTTTAATGATAAGGTGGTGCCTACCTCCAATTCTTTAGCCTTTGGGCCACACAGTCATGCAATTACAGTTAACGATACAGTTAGGAGCTGGTGAGCACATAGCATTCTATGCACAACTCCCATACTCCTTCCCAAAGTGCTGAGTACTGAGCATTTCAAAGTTCTTGTTATGACCCTCTCTGGCATCAAACCCTGGATTTGCCGCATTTTTAGCGAGCACTTTGCCTCTGGGTCATGGCTGCAGCTAAGAATATCGATAAGATGAATCTGAAAGCGAATTTCAATTCGAATTCCGTCAGTTTTAATTCCGTTTTATTTCAGCTTGACAGTTAAAGTGTGGTTTAGTCGCGAGCATCTCATTGCTTCTTTCTTGGAGTTCTGTTCAATTTTTGTCGTCGTCGTCGTCGTCGTCATCGTCATAGACCGGGGGGGGGGGGGGTGGTCCGTGGACGCAGCCACAATTACACTCCGTTTAATTTGCATAAGATGCAAAACGCCTTTCATACTTTCTATCTAGGTTTTGAATAAATTCGGCGAAGAAATTAAGAATTTTGAGGATTTGGACCAAGCAAATATAAATGAAGGCTACAAGAAATCCATGTTTCCACCAACGGATGAAGAAAACAAGGCAATCAATCTTCAGAGATGGTAGGCAAATTTAACTTCATTGTTGTTGATGATAGAATTTGATGCGATCGATGCCAAATAAATGATTTCCTTTTTCTTCATATTTTTCCGCAAAATGGTTTTCGGTATCAGGGATCGATTAGTATCAGTCTTTGTATTATTTGATTTCTTTCGACATCGAATGGTCCACGAAATATGTTCTTCCCTCATATTTAACCCAAGAGATGGTTCAAAACTTCTCGTAGAACTACGGCAACCCTTCATTTACTGTTTAGCAATGTGATCCATTGTGTTTTTGTTTGGAAAGTTTTAGCACTGATTTCGAAAATAGATTTTTAGAAAGTTAATCTGTTTTTGTTGAGTTTCTCGGGTCTCCCCCGCCATTTCATTATATGTGAACTCTCACTGTCATTGGTAAGGTATGCTTCAGCCGTAACTGTTCTTTCCAAATTGAATTGCTGTGATGTACCATTTGCCTATAAACATTCCACTGATTGACATTTGAAATCAGAAGGCAGAAGATTCTTCATGATCTTGTCGAAATTACACTGCGTAATCTGCAGTATATGTAGCTACTGGCAGACGCGCTAGGTGGTATGGTATCTTGCTGCCAAATGGCCTTGATGAAGTTAGTCAAAGTCGGAGGCCCTGTCGTAGCAAAGATTCAAACCACTGACTCAAGGGCTGATTGTCTCATGCTTGTCTCCGTCATATTTTGCAATCCTTTCGAAATAATTTTTTCTTTTTAGCGTTCGTGTGTACCCTCACCAACAAGACACTGGTGGGTTTTTCATTGCCATATTGAAGAAGAAGAGCCATCTTCCTTGGCAAAGCGCAAGCAAAGTGAAGCGAATGGCCCACAAAAAGATGCTCCCGTGGGAATATTTACAAAAAGTGAGTTTCTCGATTTCTATGAAGATCAAACAAGAAATCTTTGGAAAGGATTGCCGTCGTCTTGATTTTTTTCCATTCCTGACACATTTGATAGCTGGTTAGCCTCTTGTAATTGGTTGATTGGCCCATTTTAAACCATGAATTGGTTCTGTTTGCTCTAATCATTTGGGTCGTAACTTTTTCATCCCCTGACGAGTATCAAGCAAAAAAGCTGACAGCAATTTTCAAGGGGGGCTCAAGCAAAACCCAGGCTGAAACTGTGACTGACGCGATCAATTTAGTGATTTAATGCCTCAATTTAATGATTATGGTTATCCTTCATTGTGATGTAATTTAGGAAAGAGTCAATTATTTATTAACTATTTACTGTTCCGTTTGTCCACTGTCCTTTCCAAATTTCACTGCCTACTTCACGAACTCTATCTCACAAATCATCCTTCATCCCAAGAACATGCCATTTATGGAACGTCTTGTCTTCTTCTTGCTTTCCTGAGTCCTGCAAGTTGCCATCTTTCAAATCTAATGTAAATAAACTTGATCTGATCTCTCTCTATCCTCTTAGCTGTTGGCTTTCTTTCTTCCTTTTTTGGGCTTTGTATAGGCCACCATAGCCTTTCCTCAACATAACCCACTAAAAAACACTGTCCTGATTGCCCACTGTTTTTCTATTCTGCTTTTCCACAGCAAGCAGAGAAGTCAGAAAGAGGAGAACAAAATGCAAATGGTTCTCAAGAGGGTAATGACGTCAAAGCATTGCAAGAGGGAGAGTCGATCGATGCAAATGAGATTGCTGACGGCGCCATTTTGACCGCTGGGAAACCGGTGGAGCCACCAAAGAAGAAAGTTAAATTGAAAGGATATCTAGAGGACCCATTTATATTCTTGAAGAATGATGATCAGCAACTAAACGAAATCCTGTAAGCACGTCCAAACTGCTTTATTTTTGATACTGTTACTGTAGGTTATGAATTTATGCATACTTTATATGGGACTTTGTCCAAATGGCAGGTGTCAGATTCATTCAAGTGCTCAACAGTGGAAATACGGAACGGTTTTGTCAGTGTAGAGTAGGGGGAGAAGTCCTAGTTTGGAGCTCAGAATTTCCGTTTTAACCTTTTTGTGCTTATGCTTCTTCTAACAAGAATTTTTGTTCCAGAACATTTTTGGGATTCTCACCAAATTTTCCAAGACAGCAAACATTGATAAGAACAGCTGAAGGGATCAAAAGACATGTTTATTTCGTTTCTGAAAAATGCAAAGAAATTATGGATTATAATCATGAACATTTAAAAGTGAGACATAAATTATACATATGCTATATAAATGATATACAGCTTTTACTAATGAGCTTTGAACCTCTTTTGTATTCTTAAAGTTTTGAATTATGATGATGATGGTGGTGATGAGGCAATGATGATGATGATGATGATGATGATGGTGATGATGATGATAATGATGATTGATTGGCGATGATTACGATTTTTTAGATTCAGTCATGGATATATATATTTGCATACCTTAATATTTTTTATAGATAATCAACAGTGGATTGAAGGTTTTCACACGTTGTTCATTGAAAACTGGGGAAAGTAAAGGATGCAGCTTTCGTTTGACGCAAGAGGTTTGCTTTCTCTCGGATTTTCTCAGAATCATGATTTCTTTCGGGATTTTTTTAAATTTAGTTAGAAATAATTATGAATGCAAAACTCTATTTGCTTCATTAAATGCTAGCGTAAGAACAGGATGAAGGCTTTTTGTTCAGGCACACATCACAAATCGTGAAAGTTTTTAAATGGTGATTGCAAACGATGCATGGAGCAAAGGGACTGGCGGTAGTAAGAAAATTGGACAATTAAGAGCGTTTTATTGTTCCTAAACTCTTCAAACAACGATCAACAATAATGATATCTTTCTATTTCATAAAATTCCATGATCGAGCCGTTAATTGATGAGCAATAGTGGTTAATTGTGAAGACCAATAACCCAAGGGTTGTAGGCTCACACCCTGCACGGTCAGATATTTGCACACTATCGTCTGAGCTCTATCTCTGGCTTCTGCTACGTCCAAAGTCAGGTATGCTTTGTACTGTACAAACTGCTGTCTTTAACTTGTACGTAAACCCATATTGGAAGCTATTCGTAGGGAAAGCGCCAAACCCTGAATCTTGTTTCTGACATCGTCAAATTGAGTATGCAGGCCAAAATAATTAAGTTGAAAACTGCCAAATTCTTCCCGAATTATATTTAATGATGGCTTTGTAAAAGATTTACACATTTTGAGATCTTTGGATTTTAGGGAATTAGCACAACTTATCGATACGTTGGGAGGCAAAAAGTTGAAGTTGAATATGAAGATTTGACGGTATTATTGAATGAAGAGGAGCCTAACATTGATAAGTTGAGCGATGCAGCCAGTGGACAGCTGCAAGACCATGGTAAGACGATGATTTTGATAGTTTCATTGGAAGGTTTGCCTTTTTTAATTGAGAATTCCAAACCAAATGAAACTCATGCGTGAACTAATTTTGTTTATGTTGAATATCGTCTTGAATACGATACCAAAATAAGGTAATGCCCACCAGAGTGGTATTTCGACTTTATATCTTCTGAAGACACCGCGAAAAGGTAATTTTTATATATATAAATCCGATTTAAAGTTACAATAGACTACGAACAAACAATCTACAAGACGATAGTGCAGGGAGCATGAAAGTATATTTCAACCATGCACCTATTACATATAAAAATACTATGTATACTTTAAAGAAGTATGAAAATTTACAAAAATCATAATTGCATGAAAAAGAAAGATAATTTCGCCGTGAACCTTCCGCGCAAGGAACCCAAAGTGGGACCTTAAATGATCCAGGATCTCGTTAAACAACGGCTATCTTGTACCAAGAATTTGTCTACACTTAAAAAGTTCTTATGATTTCAATAACCGTGCTGCCGAAAGAAATTTCCGAGAAGCATAAGTTTTTTCGAACCCATTGTAATTTTTGAAATCAAATTATTTGAACAAACTTTACACTTAAAGGATCTTAGTCTAGAGGAAGATTTCTGGAAATCTCCAAAACTTTTTCGGTAACTTGATTATAATTTTTTATAAGTGTGCTACGTTAAGAATAGGGTCACCATTGATAACAGCATCACGTTTTTGTAACCCTATCTTAATGCATGCATTATATAACAATCATAACAATAAGCAAGGACAAGCTTCTTCTAGATCGTATGAGCTCATATTCACGGTGTCTTAATCCAGTTTAATGATTAGTGCTACAAGACGTAGTACGCGATGAATAGGGTGTGCCAAGACACTGCTTTATACGAGTAGTTTTTTCTTTCCATCAATCCGTGTGGACTCTTGACCAAGAGAGGAAAGAACAAGACCCTGCAGCGACCGGCCCAGCTTCTGCATCCTGGAGTCGACATTCAAATGCTAGAATGAAGATAGAGATCTTCTGCTGGCTTCTCTCCCACCCTAAATGGGGTCGCCGGCGCGGATCTTTCCTTTCCACTTTGCTCTTTCCAAGGCGTTCTGCTCGATTACATTTGCCACATTCATGTCTTCTCTCACGCAATCCCCCCCCCCCCCCACCGTCTTCTTGGCCTCCCGCTCCCCCTCCCCCTCCCCCTTGCCGTGTCCTCTGCCCAATGTACTCATTGTTTTTCTGTGCTGCGTGTCCGAACCTCGTGAGTCGTATCTCTCTCAGCTTCCCCCTAATTTACCCCCTTTAGCGTCTCCCGCACGAATTCATTCCTCGTCCTGTCAAACCGCGCTCTTCCTATCTTTAATCTGATAAAATTTGACGCATCTCTCAGTGTTATCGGTGTGTTTCCTGCACAAAACTGCTTTCCCTCGGGAAGTCAACTTTTAAAATGAAACCGTATGAAGCAGATTCGTAGTATGTTCTAAACGCAGAACGACTTTTTATTTGCAGATCTTGGATGCATTCTATGGCATTTCGATCCAGCAAAAAAGGAGCTGCCAGGGTGAATTAGATGTTTTTTTTATTTTGAGCTTGATATTCTTGGACGAAAATTTTTGTAATAAAAACAAAGTTAGAATTCTTTCCCTGGCCGTATGTGGTACATAGGACAGCGCCCATCTCATTGCAAGCACACTGCATGGTAGAGTTGGGGGCTGGCCAACTATTAGCATTGTATGTTTATCTCCCATACCCTCTCCCTAACGTACCGTTTCATTGATATATCATCTTAGTGAATGGACACTGCCAATCTCCCTTTTTAGCCTCTGAATCACAGCCTTGCAGTTATAGTTAAACAGTCCTGTTGAGGAACGGGGGCTAAGAAATGAAGGTCATTTTATTTCAATGCGTAGATATTTCAGTTGGCAGTGAATATTTTATAAACATGAATTTTTCAATTGCTGTCAAATAATTGGAATTAAACCGTGGAATTTTTCATTTAATTGACTTCGTAAGCAAGGCCATTTTTGGAGCTGTGCTTTGAGGCGATTACATTGTCTCGCCATATCATTACATTCTCATAGTTCATTGATTACTGATCAGTGTCCTAAGAAGATGAAAATTGACTTGCCGTCATTCTGAGACAATAAATTCACTAGGTGCGACCCTTGCTTGCATCATGGGATGACCTGGTCCTACCTTCAAACTGGAATCACCATCCCAATCCCACCTCAAAATTCTCCCGATGCAAAATTTTCAAACCTCGTAGATTCTACCTCAATAATGATGATAATAATATACGAATTTGTATACAGGAATAACCTATCAGCATGTCAAGCATGCTGTTATCATTAAGGTCCTGTCTTATTAAACATGGATGCTTTCATGCGGACATTTGTAGGCATGGGATAGTTTGATCCTTCATCTGTCCCTGCCCTGGAACACCGCCTTGGATCTGGAGGTTTTATTTGTCTTTTTTATAGTGACAAAAAAGTCTCGAACGACATCTTAATTTGTGGACATCGTGGTAAATCGACTGTCAGATGCATGATGGCAAAAGCTGAGAGAATGCATCTATTACGTATCCTTGGCCTTCCCACCGAACATCTCGAAGCAGTCTCTGAAAAAGGTGCAGTTAACAATTTTAAAAGTCGCTAACTTTTCAAGCTGCGTGTCAAAATTCTTTTTCCGTAAGCTTTGTTATTGGAATAGGGTCAAACAGGTGTGAAAGAATGTCATACTTTTGGCTCTTTTAAGTTTTCGTTCTTCGTTGAGTATGTTATTTTCCTTCGGTCTCCTTTTAGCACCAGAGGGCATTGAACAAACCGGGGATGCACAAGACGACAGTCTGGCAAACGAGGCTGAGGAACCTCGTGATGAGACAATTGATGTGTAAAAAGAAGCATGGAGATTACTTTTTTTTTTCGAGCAGAGATTTGGTGTAGTTTCTTTCATCAAGGATAACATGAAATATCAAATTTTGTCAGAGCTTCTTCTCCTTGGAATTTACAATCTAATTCACCAACTGTCCCTCTCGACGTGTTCAAATTGTGTGACTTTAATCAGAGGAGAACTCTCAACGCAAGTTGTACATTGAGTAGGGCTTGAAAAAGTTTGCCCTTGTTAATTTATCACAATGTTCGGCACGAATGACCCACAAAACCCCTATGCCTGAATTAAAGGGGGAAAATATATATAAATATTGGTGTATATAGTAACTCACATTGATTCACAAGAAATATTCCCAATTTTCAATGGCAGCAAAGGATCACTAAGTGGAGAGTTTCTTAATCTTCTTCTGGCATTATTCCCAATGATATGGTGTCCAGGTTAGCATTGGAGTTCATCTCAAACTGGGTCTCGAAACACCACAGCAAAAACTTTCGCTGAGCAGAACAAGAGATTCAGATAAAAACCACAGTGTTACTTTAAACATCATAATTTTTGAAAACTAATTTGTTCTTATTTGCTTTGCTTCTTCAATTGTTTGACAGCAACTTTCAAAATGCGGTTTTTCTGTTGAAAAAAAGAAGATTTCAAGCTTTGCCAACAATTTACAAGTTTTATTTACCACCATTTTTACTGAAACATTTTGGCCATTAGTACACAATCAAAAAAGCAGTCCTTTTTATTTAGCGTGTGCAATCGCAAATACAAATTCAAGTTCTTTACATGATTAGTTTTAAGAAATGATGGCAACTAAGAAATAGATTGATTGAGAAAATCAATAAGACAAGAATCACTGTTGCAATAGTACAAAACAAGCCCACTTGAATGAAAAAGAAAGTCCAAACTGGAGCGAATCTGGATTCTTTACTATTAACACTGGTGGAACAAAATGGAAAGAGTAAAATACATTTCAAACTGGTATAAAGATTTTTCTGCACCAGTTGCACAACCAGCATTTTATGGATAAGGCATGAAACTTATTGGTATATGCGTAAAGATGAATTGACATTTAAATACCCTTTGCTTGGCCAACTTCAGCTTGAACCTGTCAAAATCACTCATTGATGCTCTTTTTGCCTTGTTAGCTAACTTCTGTGCCCATGCAGTCTTCTCCCATTTTGAATTGACCTCTCCCTTGTCAAAGGCTTTTCTTACAGCATGGGTTCCAGCACCGTGGGGCACATTTATGAGAATGTCAGTAAGGTTGACATGCTTCAAGTTAATTGTCTGTCTTGGAACATCATTGGATGGATTATCACAAAGAACCTAAAACAAACCAGACTGAAGTTGAAGCAAAGATTTTTCCTTAAGCTGGGCAGATAGGATACCATTGAGAACATAAATTTTGTATTCTAACAATGTCTATTACAAAAATAAAATGACAAAATAAATGTGTCAATTCCTTTCCAGTCATAGACAATTACTCCAACAATTCAGAAGCAAATTGCTCTCAAAGAGACAGCATAGGTTGGAACGATTAAAACATAGTTTGGATGTTTGGAGGAAGAAAGTAAGTGGAGTGCCTTGGAGCTTTATATATATGATATTTTGAATAATGCATTCCATTAATAAAAAACTTAATCAAACAGAAACAAGTAGAGAAGTGTCAATTAAGAACCTCAACTTAAAACTAGCTACTTTAATTATTGGCAATGGCCACCCATCAAGAGTACACACTATTACTGTTATAATTACTAAGTAAAGGAAAAATGAAATTCCTGCATACCCTGTTTTGGTCTATGACATCAACAATGACCACTAGTTTTCCATTGTACTTTCCAGTGTTAACAAGAGCAACTCGTCCTGGTTGCACAAATCTTTTGAAAACCTGCAACAAAACATAAGCACATGTTCATAATTGATTTTCATAGTGATGATACAGATGATCCTCAACTGAACATTTGATGAATTAAGTTGGCATACAATCAATGAAAGGCACTCTACTGAGAACGCCACTGGGGACGCATCACATGCCTGGTCACTGCCACCTCCACGTCTAGTTAAAAGTGCAGGGTTTGTGGCAAAGAGGCACCCTACAGTACAAGATGTTAATATGGAGATGAAGGCTAACCCAAACCAGTCCTCTCACATTGAAGAAACCAACTTGAAGTTTGAGTTTTGTTAGAAGGATTTCTACGTTGAGAAAGCATAACCATCCATTTCCCTGCACTTAAATAATTGTAGCAAATGCTTTAATCAAGTTATCTTTCTGATTTTTTATGAATTGAAATCATGAAAACACTTGCCTCACCATTAAAACTAATTATCAATATACAGGATTGCTTCATTATAGCTGTCATATTTACATTAATCCCCTTCACGTAGTCTACCTTAAAAAGAATATCGAAATAACAGCTAATTTAGGCTTACTTTACAAAGTTTACACATTCTTAAAATCAATAGATTAAAAAGTGTACAATGGATATCTATTTAGAATATGAGGTATAATGGAGAGCCTACAATTGCATTCATCACCACTCCCATGATATAGAGTTTGAAACTACTTGTATTGTAACGTTTTTGATACAGTTCAAACTAAATACCAAATAGGTCGCCGCATTTAAACAACTCAAATTGTTATCCAAAGTTGACGGATGGCAATGAAAATTCTTATCAGAATCTTCACGCCGAATGCCATGCTCAGGAAACCCAAGACTACTACACCAAAACTAACTTTAGCTCCAATTCCACTATGCAATATAAATGCTTTCTCATCTAAGCTAAATGTCTTCACATTTTTTCTTCTTAAATTACGACCAGTTCTTGAAAGAAACTAACCATTTTGCCTTGCTGTAATTCTAGGCCTCTCGGTCTTCGATTCGACTTCAAAAGAAAGTTCACATGTAGCAGAGGAGAAGATCCCGTTGCATCATGGGTAACAATCAAATGCTCCGTTCTAATCACCGGGCCAGATCACCGGACCCTTTAACAAGATTGAATCGCACGAATCGCTGAATCATAAAGAATCAGAATTTTTGTTCAGTCACAAAACGTGATTGTAAAATCTTAAAATTTATTTCATTGACCCTTATAAGAGATCCCAAGGGTACGAAGTAGTGTTTAAGGATAGAGCTTGCCTTAAGCTTCTGAAATTATTCAAAATTTCTCAATCATTCACATGAAAGTTACGGTATTCACTTTATGAGAGAATAAATAAATCTAATGCTTACTATTACATGACATAAATTCTCTTGACAACAAATTCCTTCTGGCTTCCTTTTGGCAATAAACTGTAATTGCTCCATGCGCCTGCGAATTATGTCGACAGCGGACCAGCCTTAGCAGCATGCACCAATCGAATGTTTGAAAGCGAAGAATTGAGTTGGATTGAGGTAGGAACATCCTTGTCTAAAAACGCCTCGAAACGCGTTGCGCTTAGAATGTCTGGTGTAGTGGGTAAGATCTTGACCGAAGCTATAGCAATTTCACTTGTTAATTTGTCTCGTTAGGCACTGTCTGCTTTCCCAATGCTCTTTGCCGTCATGCAAGGCGACCCTTACTCTTGAAAAGCCTAGACAAGTCGTACTTTGTTATGACAAGCGCAAAGTAGGCCTGTACCTCTGTTGCCAATTTAAACGAATTCTTAAAATACACTTCACGATGATTGTGATATTTTAGATAAGATGAAATGTCGATATAGGATTTGGCAGAGTAACTGAGCTTGAAATATCAATGGGTTGTATTTATTAAAGACTGTATTAAGCATATCGATACGTTTTGGTTTGACATGAAATTTTTTTGCATGGCAAACACCAACAGGCAGTTATTTGCTGCGGTTGATATGTCAGGGGGTTTTGAGAGATTGTGGATTGTAGGTACATCATTTTATGAGCAAATATCTAATGGACTCAGTCCCTTTATGCTTCTTGTTCAATGCCACTTACGTGGGGCCATCACTAGGATTCATCTGCTTCCCCATCGTGTATGCCTTAAAAAGAGTTCACTCCATGTTGGAACTGGATGATGTTTCTGCCTCCAACCCTCCATTTCCCCAGGTTGGGCTCAGCACGGGAAATTCACTTGATGCACATCCCCGTAGTTTGGTTGATTTATTCCAATATTTTGAAGCACATTCAAAACTTTTCTATTTCTTTTGCCCTCCTTTACCATATCAAAATACATTGTAATCCTGATGCTTTTATATTTATTTTTATGATGTTTTGCTGTTAACAGGAATTTTTGAGTGATCTTCTGGATGTTGTTTTTAATTTTTAAGTTCAAATCTGCCCTGCACAGAGTCAACCATGAGACTCTGATGCATTTTCTGAAACTGCTTTAGAGAACCTATACACTTAACATAATTGATAATGATGATAATGATGAAATGCATCTAATTCAATTATGAAGCTTATTGTTCCACTTCAGTTTACCATTACCTGGATTTTCCAAAGTTATCCATGATCAAACTTATCAAAGGCAGCTCCTGTGAGGAATATTGGGGTTAACTTAATCTTGCCTTTCTTATTTGCAGTTCCACGCAACTTTCGCTTATTAGAGGAATTAGAAGAAGGCCAAAAGGGAGCTGGTGATGGAACAATAAGTTGGGGTCTTGAAGATGATGATGACATGACAATGACAAGATGGACTGGCACTATCATAGGACCACCAAGGGTGAAATTTTGATCTATACGTGGATTAGTTGAGTTTTGTTGCATTTGAATGAAGCTGATTAAGAGGAAACGCAAAAATTTCACTTTGCACGAATAATTGAGTTTAGAATGTTTATTCCAATGACTAGTTCTGGATTGTTTCCTATTTATTGTGATAGGATATAGGGAAAGGTTGGGAATCCTTGCATCTGGCAAAACAATTAACAGAAATATTTGAGAATTGATAAAGGTTTAATAGCCTTCCTAACATCACTAATAGGGCTATGGCTTGCAAGCATTAAACCTGCTGTTTAAAAATCCTACACACTATTTCTATGTTAAGAGTTCAATTTAATCTGCAGAAAGAAAATAGGAAAGATTTTAATAGAATCCAAATAGGTTTGTGCTTTTTAACATTTGTATGCCTCCTGGGTTCGGTACAAAGTCCTGTGATGCTGAAGACTTCAAGCTTGATATTTATACCTCAGTGATTTTCTCTGTCTGTGTGTAAATATTTCATCAAATTTAATTGCATCCTACCTTTGCTCTCACTGCACACAGACTACATTTGAGGCTAGAATCTACACTTTGAAGTTAGAATGTGGCCCAAAGTACCCAGAAGAAGCGCCAAATGTTTCTTTCACAACAAGAGTGAACCTAGTGGGAGTGACACCTACCGGTCAGGTAAGAGTCACCATTCCAATACTGGCAAAAAGTTTCCAATTTTATTCAGACGAGGTTTTTTCTGTTGCAATTTCAAGGAGATGGATAGATTGGCCAAGTTTTTCATAATTTCTGCAGAGTTTTTTATTCATCTACCTTTAGATCAAGGACAATAATGATAAAAGCTAAAAATGTTTTGATTTTTCAACCTTACAAGGAGTATTCTTGGATCCAAGCTTTCATAATGATTCTCAGTATCAACTAGTAGTGCTCAAGTAGCATAAATTTTCCAGCAAAATGTTTTAAGACATTAATAATGCAAATTGAGTCCTATGCAGCTAAATATTGAATTGCCAGTCTCAAAACCTTCATATTCAAGACTTCTTTAAAAGATTTCAAACTTTTCTAAATATTTAGCTTTTGGAAAAAATTCTAACGACATTGTTTTTGTTGTAGCTGGATAAAAGAGTTTTTTCTGTCCTAAACAAATGGCAAAGGCAGTATACCATAAGGACGGTTCTGACCGAAATAAAGAGGTATTTAATCTACATTTTCATCTATTTCATTATGATTAAACTTTTCTTACTTAAGTTTTGTTCCTTCTCTGCTTCTAGTCATCCCTTGTAGTGTGAAATTTATCAGAGCAAAATAATTAGTTACTATGATTTAACTTCTATGCTCTGCTTAGTTCAGGATAAGAAAGAAAACTATAATTATTGGGATCTCCGTTTTTCCTTATGCTATTTTATGTTGAATGCAGAAAAATACAATTATCCTGTTTCCATCTTATCAAGGATGATGACATTAAAAGAAAACATGAAACTGCCACAACCACCAGAGGGATCAACATATTAAGGAAATAGATACGGTTGTTTCCACACTTAAAAATGCTACAGTTTTGATGTAAAATAAAGGAGAACATACTTCCGTATTTTGTATGTTGCTACAATCCAACTTCTTTTAGAACAACTAAGTTTCATTTCTTCATTCCTACTCTACTTCCTGTGATATTTTTTTGCTAAGTTGAACAGAGGAATGTAAAAACTGTACTTGATATCTTGTAGCAAAGTCTCGTCTTAGCAGTTTTTCCTATTCAAAGCTATGAAGATTGTCATCATCAAATATTGTTGTACTGTAATTCAACTTCTCATCTCTGTTGACCTGCATGTTTTCACCCATCATCCTCTTAAAAAGATTGACCAGAATATTTTGCCATGTTTTGACCAGCAGTACTTTCGCCATCATTATGAAATATTTTTCCTCTTAAGATCCACCATCTCATACTTCCTTAATACGAGCCTGAGAAACAGACGCACGAAGAGGTGTTGTTTTGTTTAGAAATTTTAATTGCTGCTTATGTCTATCCATAAGAAATAAATGGAAATCAAATGCCACTGCGTCTCCTATGATTTGTATTCTTCATACCAAGGATTCATGTTGTCGCAAAAAGCGTCAGCAGACCTTTAACAAATGAAACAATCTCCTTTCCACCGAGTTTAGAATCGCCATAAAATCTGTCGACAAACGAAATGGGAACCTACAAGAGAAATGAAATATGAAACGAGTCTCAGCAATTACTGTGACCTAAAACTGTGCTTTATTATAACACAGATTCTAGTCAAAGGCCTTCCCTCGCCATTCTTGGTGAATATGGCGGTGTCCATCACCAATTCATTAGCCTTTGGGCCAAACAGCTGTGCAAGCACAGTGAATGCTACAGTTGGGGGTTGGCCATCTGGTAAAACTGTGTTTAACTCCCATTCTCTTTCCCAAGGAGCTGAATGCTAAGAAGGGAACTAGCATGTACTTTTTTTCGAATCTTTGGTATGACTCTACCAGGTATCGAAGCCCGCTCTTCCGAACACAAATGCCAGCATTCTACGATAGGGCCACGGACGCAAATCTATATCACAGCAGAGCGGGATAAAATGTCTACGTAAAAAACCGTTTGGGCAAACAATCTTCAGAGGATGAAACGTCTGATAACAGCTGAAACAAGGCTGCAATCAAGAAGGATCTGGGATGATGTGTCAAAACTGGCAACCAATCATTTACATTAATTGCTTACGTTCACAAATTTTCATCCGTATCGTGGTTAAATTTTCAAGATCTTATTTCTGTCATTATTCGAAGAATCTTGCTCTCATGAACGTCAGAAGAAGAGAATGGCGGTACGACGAAATGAATATTCTGCCATTTACTCATATCTTCCATCGAAAAGGGGAGGTAGAGGATAAGCATATGAATTATAATGTAAATCTAAAACATATATTTGTCACTGTAAGACCTTGTGTTACTTCTAAAGCAAAACATGGCATGTTGATACTGAAACTAAGTTACATGGCTTTGTTGGATCATTTAATACTTTCTTTTCTGAGGAAAATATACCATCTACTTCTTCAAAGCAGTTAATCAATTTTATGGTGGTGTCTTCTGCAAGGGCTATGGATCTTTTCCCTTCACACGATGCAGCTGAGAAACCTCGATGAAGGCAAATTAGGGCGGGCGGGCATGCTGTTTTACCAATGAAAGCAGAATATGATTGCTTCATGGATCATATTCTCCGTCCGCCATTGAGAAGACGACACTGTTAATGAAAGTGGAAATTTGTCTGTAGCGCAGTGATTTTGTGGTATCACATGAGAAGTATTCCGTTATGAAAAGAGGTAGAACATAAGAAACAAAATTGACCTCTCCAATGGTGTAACCAAGTTGTCTCGCTCTAATGATCATCTCCATTTGAAACACGTAGCCCTTTGAAACACAAGATTTTACTAGCTTTTCAAGAACATCTTTTTTGTACAATCTGCAATAAAAGAGGTGTGCTTAGTAACGGGCGTTTAAATACTTCCACTGCATTGAATGTTTGTGCTAGTTATGATGATTATGGAAGAAGCAAGAAAGAAAGCGGCCGCAACTATCTGATATTAACCGCTGACCTTACGTGGAATTCAGTGAAATTCGGAGGTTATTGTAATGACTGGTTTTAGGTGCATGGCACATGGTCAGTGGTTAAAGGCCAATTTCAAGCTTAACGTTCCCTTTGAAAGAGAGGAGTTTCTAGATCTCTAAAATTCTAGACGTAGGCTAGGTCACATGAAAAAGGGCTAGGATACTGCTAGAACCATAGCTTCTTAGTAACTTAACGCATGCTTCGGATGTTGGATAGAAAAAGTAAATAAAGGAAAAAGAAAGGTAAAATAACTGTTATTTTAGTGGCTTCCGGATTAGGATATAAACAACGGATAAACAATCTGGTTGGCATCTACTCCAACATGCCATTTCTTAGCATAATAAATTGAACAGTTCTCTTGAAATTGTTGAGTAAAAAGTATGAAAGACTACAACATGGAGCGTAAGAATTTAAAAAAATCCAAATAAAACAGTGGAATCGATCAGTTAGAAAGCGAAGTGGGGCAAACCTGAAACTTCCAGTAAGGTCCGAAGCACCTGGCCTCAGGAGAACTTGCGTGATGTAATTGGCTGTACGACTAGAAGAAACAATTCAGCAAATGAAGAAAAGAACTGGAAAATTATTAAAAAAGCGTAAGCATCATAATGATCTAATCTTAGAAGGAAATATTGAAAATATTAAAGTCGAGCGTTTGCACGAGAATCTCAAGGCTACGAATTTGGTGTCAGTTTTTGCAAACCCAGCGTGTCATTTCAACTTCTAATTTATTTCTGGCCTATGCGATAATCTCATGGGAGCTGGCTGAACGCAGAGGGCTTCAACTCAGCGAAATGCACTTTCCTCCTCTCTGCTCAGCTGAACATCACACTAGGCCACTCCGACCAAAAAACGCCAAAGAACAACACGACAGTGGAAACATGGAAATATTAGGTTAGCAAACCTGATAAACTTCCTCTTGAGATCCCAACCATATACTCCTCCACTTCCAACATACCTGGTCCCCGAGATCACATCATAATCTTCCTCCTTTTGTTTTCTAGAATATTTAAATGTGAAAACTAAATATGAAACTAATGACGATCCAATACCAAGTGGAAAACAGTTCATTTCACTAAAAGTCTAACATACCTATGCATACATTATCCCATTGAAGTACTATTTAAATACAATGAGAAAAAATCACAAATACATGCTTTCGATAATTGACATTAGATTACAACTATTCCATTCCGGAGTAGCTCTCTCAGCAGTTGAACTGATGAAGGAGATAGCACAACTCTCTCAATGTGGTTTTATTATCATAAACGAACCTTCATAAAGGACTTTCTACAGTCACATTATAATTACGCTAGGTACATATGTATACTGTTATCACACAAGTCCTGCTAAGATAAATGAAAAAAGAAAGGTGGATATCCTTTTCGTTATTAAAGTAAATTCAATAAGTCTGATCAAAACTCTTCGAAAGTTTTAAGTCAATTTCCTTCCTCGTGCTTGTGGGAAGCTCGTTAAAGATGATGGCTAAATATTAGTTTTTTCACTGCTTCCAGTTTTTTCTAAGGAAACTCTACGTTCGTTCTGTTGTATCTTGTATTTTCATTAGTTCCTCTCAAATTGAAGTAATCGTTCAACGCATTTAACATATCTTCAAAAACTTGCGCATAAAGGCACATCGGTAATCCTCTTTTATGGTTGCAGTTTTTTTTTGCTACATCCAATCATCGTTTGGTTCTGATCTCAATTTTTTAATTTGATGCTCGACATAAGGTAGACTTGAGTCATCTAGTTATAGTGACCCTTAAAGTAAGGATAGGTCAATTAAGGACTGGTATGTTAGTTTGGTTGCTTTTGCATCCATGAAGCTTCTTATTTTTCTCAAGAGATGGATTCTTGAAGACACCTTGACTGTTGCAGCTAAGTGTTGGGACATATTAGGAGATGTATTTGGTGTAAGTCCTAGGTATTTTTATGCCTGTATGGTAGCAATAGAAGTAGCATTATGTTCCAGATGGATGCTATTTTCCACATTTCTAGTCATCGGGTTGTTCAAAACATCATTTCAGTTTTGCTTCTCTTGCAATTGATTGTAAGTTCATTCTCAACAAGCCAATTAGATAGTGGGTTCATGGTGTTTCTGGATTACATTGATGTCTTTGTCAGAACAAAGGATCAACAACGCCATCAGCGTACATCAATATACTATAAGTCAAGAGGGTTTGGACAGCATCGTAAACATGCAGGAGGAATAAGAGAAGGTCCTTGAGGTATACCAAAGAATATGGAATATAGCCCTGAAGATGTGCCTTGGTATGACACCTGCTGTTTTCTGGCAAAAAGATGACTAGTTAGCCACTGATATTCCATTCCTGAGAAAATCCTTAGCCTCAGTTACAGAAGGAGGCTGCTGTTTATAACTAGACTGCCATCCTCAACTGAGATTCCCTCGTATCTTTTGACTAAGAAATAAGATTCATGCCATACTTGAACCATTTAAATTCAAGACGAAAAGATATGATATTTTCATCTTTACTTTCAAAATATTTTTGTCATAATGCTTTGCTAATTAGTTCAATATACTGCAATTATTATAGCAAATTTCTATGTAAAAAATCCTTGCTGAATTTTTCTCAAGATTCAAACTTACTTGATAAATTCTGGGATAAACTTTGGCTGAAAAAGAACACGTCTTAAGATGAATAAATCGAGACAGTCAAACAATTAAATATTCATAATCATAATTTTTCATTATAGATTGTACAGAGGGAAATCTGGTTGGGTTTTTTTTGTTTCCTTTTTATTTTGCTTGTTTATCCTTTCTCCATTGAAATTGTATGGTATAATAATTGTAAGTATTTGTCGTAGATGGAACTTGTAGACAAGATGGATGTCCTTTCCATCTATGGCAGTCACAGGAGATTCAAAGTTGTTAATGTAGTTATTAGTTTTGTGAAAGAAAAAAGAGAAAGATTTATGAATCAATAATGTGCGACTGAATGGGAATAATGCAAATTATTGTAAAATTTTTCATCAATGGACACTGAATTATATTCCAGATTAGACTCAAGGCCAATTGGGACATTTTTAATCATGCTTCAGATGAAATCAGTATTGGGAAAATGATTATGCATTCATACATGGTGAGACATATCCGCATCCATGATAAGTATAAAGTCACCCTTTGCGTACTTCATTCCATGAATGTATGCGGTGCCTTAGAAAATAAATCAGTACACCAGTTAACCAATGAGTTAAATCACTCAAAATATCAAACAATGTATCAATTATCAATTGAATTAAGAAAGGTGATATCAGGTGATGTGTAAATCAACTCATGAATCATGAATTTATTAGTAATAATGAACCATCTATCAGTCAACAACCAATTCAAATTCAGTGATTCAAAAATCAATAAATAAATCCATCAAGCAATCAGCAACCAATCATAAATCAATCTCAATCAATTAAAAAACAATCAATTAATTAATGGACTACTAATTGACAATAATTAGTCAAATAACAATCACTTGATCAAGAAACCAATCAGATGATAATGGATTAATAAATCAATAAAAACTCATTCACTGTGCAATCAATAAATTTGCAATCTTTTAATCAGGCAATCTTTCAATCAATGATCAATCAATCAATAATCAACCAATCAATAATCAACCGATCATTAATCAATCAACCAACAACCAATTGGCAACCAGTCAATAAAAATCCAATGCCTCAAAAAGAAGCTAATCAGTTGATTAGCCAATCTTCCAGTCAATCCGAAATCCATCCAAGCAAATTCATCAATGATTCATTGACAAACAGTCAGTTAACAATCATTCAATCAAAAAACCAATAATTTGACCATCATTAAATCAGTCAAAGGACAAATCAAAGAACCTAGTCCAAGCTTCTTTTCTCTTGGTTTCAGAACCTGTAAAAATAGGATTTGATTAGATTGGGGTTTAAAAAATGCTGAGAAAACGAGGTGAAAAATCAGTGAAATCTCTATCATGCAAATCTTACATTGAGAATGCATCACATAAAAAATTTTGATTCTTAAAGGAAACTAAGGAAAAACATGCTATTCTGTCTTCTCCATAAATTTTCTGTAGCTGTTTTGCTGCATCTTGTGTACCGTCAGGACTCCCATCATCAATGACAATGATTTCATAATCTATGTTGCTGTAAAAGAATATCAGAAAGGCATTTTCAGAGCCAAAGAGTCTATAAGAACTTAAGATGTTTGGAAAGTAAAAAATTAAAATCAATTTCTGAAATAATTTAATAATGATTAATCGGACAACCATTTTGATGAATTTCAAGAAAATTAGAAATGATGCATGATGCACTTACCAGAAATCAGTGTTTTAATAAATAATAATAATTATGTTAATAACATAATAATTTCAATTATTTTAGGATGGTAACCCATTCAGCAGTGCTGGTTTACAAGGGGCCGTCCATCCCCAAACAAACTAGTTTAATAACTTATTTAACAAAATGGCAGTATGCAAAAATTAAGATACAGATATTCATTACTACTAGAAATCCAAAGCAAGGCAAAGCAACAAAATTATTGCACATATTTAAGAAGGATCATCTTTCAGAAGCACTGACTTTCAAGCATTGCTCCACATTGAAGACTTAAATCATGGCAAAACTGGCCAAATCTAAACACAAGTCAATAAATCTGGGCTACTAAAACTCCATGATAGTCATCGGGGTAGTTAGCATTAGTTAACATCTACTGTGCAGTCCCAAGTTCCAGCCACACTCATTTCCATCTCGAGATGTCCGTTAGCTATCCACCAGGCAGTGAATGGTTACCTAAAGCAAAGGGCAAAATGGGGCGAAGAAGGAGCTCGCCGCCTCACCATGCAACAAATCAGCAAAAGATGAAAAATTATATAAGGCACAGAGAAGTTAACACTGCAAATAAAAAAATTCAATACAAGAGCTTTCAAGATATCGTAAAAAAATTAACACTGCCTCAATCAATGCAGGCTACCTTCCACTTTAAACTAACAAATTATTATCTAGAAAAATACTACTGTTACAAGACATGTTTTGAGTATGGGAACCAAAATTTATAGCCTAATTAGCAGCAAAGGTCTTGTTGAAATTTTGATCCGAATTTAACGCTGTTTTTTTAAATGACTATTTTGAACATTTTACGTACATAAATACTTGCAAAAAGCGTAGATCACATATTATGTTTACGTTTCTAGGGACTAGATTCGGGTCAAATGAGACTTACTTTTCAGTGAAAGTTTTCACCAGCAGCCATGTAATCAGCGGTAGATTTTCTTTCTCATTATAAGTCGGCAGAAGAACAGAATATTTAGTGTTCGGCATTTTCTTGCTCTTTGCAGCATTGAACGAAAAATATTTTGACGTGGAAGAATCGAAGATGCCAATAAGAATCTATTGTTCAATTGGCCTCTTTGTCAAAGCGGGGCTCTTTCAAAATGGCATTAAAAATATGAAGAATGTTTTTCAGCAATTTGAGCATCACTGCCATCTTCAATCTTCCAGTCCGCCAGTTTTAAACCTATTTTGTATGCTTTACAATGCATCCTGCTAAGAATTTTTAGTGTTTCGACCCAAGAGATGATTCTAGCAGTCTTACACAGAAGGCTTGAACGCCAAATTGTTAACAAATCAATGCTGGCTGTTAGTAATGGAGCACTTTCTTCAAAGTTGCAGAGACATGGACGCGTAAATTCTCGATTAAGCTACTCATTGCAAAACTTCGATAGGAAGAGTAGAGGCGCTGTGAGTAACGGAAGCTTGCTTAACCTTAGGAGTCACAGACTGAATCTCGTACCACAACGGCAAGCGAGACAGCATGCAACACAAAGTACGCTGACTCAGCAAATTATTAATAGAGTACCACAAGCAGAGGCATATTTGAACCTTGTCCGATTCGATAGGCCAATAGGCACATGGCTGCTGTATCTGCCTTGTACATGGAGCATTGCATTGGCGGCTGAACCTGGTCATCTTCCAGATTTGAAAATGCTTGCCTTGTTTGGGACTGGTGCCATTCTTATGAGAAGTGCTGGGTGTACCATCAACGACATGTGGGACTCCGATTTTGATGACAAAGTATCTGCCTTCTTTATTTCAACTAAGTTGGAACTTTTTTCACACTTTGTAACATACACATGCCTGCAGTGCTACCAGCTGAGCAGATACACCTTTTTAAGTGATTAACTTTTTTGCAGACTAAGTAAGCCCATTGATTCCGTGTGGGAGAGAAGTGAATCGAAGAAGCACCTTAAAGAATAATGTTTGCTAAAGATAAAACAGTTGGTAAAATGCATATCTCACACCAATGACTTCCTCCTGTGGTTCTTTCTTCAATGCTACCATTTGTTTTCGTCCTTTGAACAACAGACACTTATCGTCACTAAAGTAGCAAATTATGTTTGTAACAAAGAAGATGTTTCATATCTTTTTTAAAGCCTTGATTCAGCATCCTCAAAAAACATTTGCACAAATGGTGATAATCTGCTAAAATTTTGGTAAACTTTCTGTAAGATGTTCCGTCATAAAACTGGTTCCCAACTGTCAGATACTAGATTGAGTATTTTTGACAGTGGGGTATGACGATGATGAACTTACCTTTTTTACATTACTTTTGCGATCTTATTTTCTACTTCATCATAATGTATTGACAATTTTTCAAGGTTGAACGTACTAAGTCTAGGCCCCTTGCATCAAAACAGCTCACTCATGGCCAAGCATTAGGATTTCTCGGAGTGCTTTTGACTTGTGGGCTAATGGTATTGCTTTCACTCAACTGGTACAGGTAAAGAAGATAAAAACTGTCTCTTCATTTTCATATATTTCCATAAAATTCACAGTGAAATTGAATTTTTTTTAGTATATATACTTGGTTTATATACTCAGCCATGTAAGGGCCAAAAAATAGTGTCCCATTTTATCACTACTTAGAGGACATGCAAGTACAACCATCCATTAAATTAGAAATTAAAACAGATTACTGTACAGAAAAAAGGGAAAGGGAAGCTTGTAGTGATATTCTTTGGAAAGCACAATTGGATATGAATACGTTTCAGTTTTCTCTAAACCTGAAGATATCTTTCATTGTCATACTGAGGATTTTTCAAAGGCTCCATTCTTTGCTATACTTTGAATCAAAGCGTTCAAGATTTGTGCAACTCTCAGTTGTTTGTATTTTTCAGCATCATTCTTGGAGCAAGCTCTATGGTGTTTGTAGTAGCTTATCCATTGATGAAGAGATTCACATATTGGCCACAGTTCTTTCTAGGTATAATTGCCTCTCCAAGTTCGCTATGGATTAGAATAGTATAATATGATATTTCATTTTATTGGTTTTTTAGTTGCAGTTTTTGAGTGAAATCATTAAGTGGATGAATGCCAAGGGAGTCAATGGCCGAGGGGGTCAGTAAATGGGGTGGGGAGGGGCTAGACTGTTGCAACAGTTCTAGAAAATGGCATCCTGCTGTTTGATAGCATCCACTTTACCAGAGCAGACACGATGTGTTCGACACGTGATGAAAAACCCAAAACACTGGCGACAACTGTTACTGTTACTTATCCTGTAAACGTCTAGTCCGTTGGGGCGCCATTGAAGATGCAGCAACTAGTCTTCTCCATTCCTCTCTGTTCTCAGCCTTCCGTACGGTGTCTTCTAGCTATAGGCCTGTTCATTCTCGGATGTTATCTTCCCGCCGCTTTTTATGTCTTCCTCTTTTTCTACCACCAGGAACTGTTCCTTGAAGTATGGTCTTGGACAGACCGTATGAATGTATGACGTGTCCATGCCACCTTAGCTTACGTTGCTTGACTATTGCCAGGAGATCGGTGTATGGCCCTATTTCATTGATTACTCGATTCTTCACTTCTTCGTTTGTGATACGGTCTCTGTAGCTGGTGCCAAGGAGTCGTCTGAAGTATCTCATTTCAAGGGCTCTAATTCTTCTCTCTGTGTCTGCTGATAAAGCCCATGTATCGCAAGCGCATAGGAAGATGGATATAACTAATGATCGCATTAATCTGATCTTGGAGCTGATGGACATATTCCTTTTCTTTCATATCGTGTTCAATTTTGTCAATGCAGTTGTGTTCTGGGCTATCTTTGAGAGTATTTCGGTTTCGAACCCTCGCCTGTTACACTTGAGCCTAGATACTTGAACTTATCCACACTTTCAAGTTGTTGACTGTTGACTTCGATGTTCATAGTGAAGCTGCCTGCGCTGTTTGTCGCTATTTTCGTTTTCTCTGAGCTGATTTCCATTCCATAATCAGTGGAGGCCTTGTCAAAACGATTCCCTAACTCAACTAGCTCTGCTTCTTTTCCCGCGAGACCGTCAATGTCGTCGGCGGAGCGAAGATTGGTAATAATTTTACCACCTATGCTGACTGTGGCTTCATGTTTCTCTAATGCATCCGTCATTAATCTCTCCAGGAAAATGTTGGAGAGAGTAGGAGATAATAAGCAGCCTTGGTGGACGCCAACTGTTGTGTGAAACCAGTCCCTTATGTTGTTCCTGAAGAAAACTGCACTATTTGTTGAGTTGTAGAGGCTTTCTATCGTTCTAATCAGATTGGTATTGATGTTGTACGCATTCTTTGTTGCCCAGAGTGCTTCGTGCCAAACTCAATCGAACGCCTTTTGAAGTTAATGAAAACGTGGTAAGCTCATTCTGGTGTTGGAGGTACTTTCCCATGATTATTCTCTGGTCGAAGATTTGTTCTGATGTTCTACGACCTGTTCTGAATCCCACCTGCTCCTCTGTAATGATCTTCTCAGCCTGGGGTTTCAGTCTGTTGAGGATAACTTTAAGCATGACCTTGTTGGTATGGCTTGTTAGACTAATAGTTCTGTAATTTTGGCACTGTTGCAGGTTTCCTTTTTTGGGGAGAGTGATTATTGATTATTGATTCAATGGTGTGGGCCAGTTCCCTGTCTGCCAGATTTTCTTACAGATTATTTGCAACATATCAACAACTGAGCTACCACCTGTCTAAATCATTTCTGCATTGATGTTGTCAATGCCTGCTGATTTCCATTTTTCCAGACTTTTGATTGCCAGCTCTATCCTTCGCGCAGTATACTATCGCTTGCATTGTTTGATGGCTCTGCTGCATTCAGAACATTGGGATCACCTACTGCTCTATGAGAGTACAGTTCAGAGCAGTATTCTGTCCATCGTTTCAAGATATCACTTTCCTCCGTTGGAATCTTCCCCCTTGTATCTTGAATTGAGCTTGCCTGTGCTTGCTTCGTGTTGGTAAAGTCATGAAAAGGGAAAAACAGAGACAGCGGAGAGACGTGACTGCCTTTCAGCAATCACGACACAATTTGACACGCTAAAAGATCATCAAATCAATAGCAATCACTCTTTAGTCACGAATATTACAGAAGGTGCTAGGAAGCAGACAAAATGTGAACGATTGAATGAATGAATAAACGATCGAGTAAATGAATGAATGAATGAATGAATGAGCAAAGAAATTAATGAGTGAGTGGCGAGCAAGCAAGTGAACGAAGGAATGAATTAACAAAAGAACGGATGAATTGAACAAGACAGCAACTCATTTGTTAGGCAGTGAATGGATTATATAATAGATAAATTACTGATTTTATCGATCTATTGACTAAAGATGCCAACAAATGTATAGAATGAGAGTCAACTGAATTGGAATGTTGGTAGCCATGAAAGGAAACAAAATTTCCGTTTTGGCCGCTACAAATATATGAAAGCATGATTGATTTTGCAGGGATAACGTTTAACTGGGGTGCGTTACTCGGATGGTCAGCTGTTAAAGGATCCTGTGACTGGTCTGTTGTCATTCCGCTTTATCTAGCCTGTGTCTCATGGACTTTGACTTATGACACTATCTATGCTCATCAGGTAAGCCTTGTTGCTAATGCTTCATTGATGCCACCATGGCATTCTTAGTAATGAAACTACATGTGTTTAATAATGTGCCGTTTTTTATAATGCAAGTGGCAGAAGGAAGCTGACTTTAGAACTTCCAACCAAAATACAATCAGATTCGGTTACTTTAATTCTAGAAATTATATGCATCTTCTTTTTTCTCATTTGTTTTTACAGGACTTCTATCATAACAGTGTATATATATATATGTATATAAATATATATATATATATATATATATCACATAGAGGGTGCTGTCTTCACCACCATATGGTGCTCTATGTACAAAGTACAGAGCGTTGATAGCAGAAATGCAGAAAAGGAAGAGACCGATTCTCTGTTACTCTGAGTTTCGTGCGAAGGCACTCGTCAGACAGACTATAACTTATTTCTGTCGTTATGTTATCTAACGTTATAGTCTGTCTGACGAGTGCCTTCGCACGAAACTCAGAGTAACAGAGAATCGATCTTTTCCTTTTCTACATTTCTGCTATATATATATATATATATATAGCAGAAATGCAGAAAAGGAAGAGACCGATTCTCTGTTACTCTGAGTTTCGTGCGAAGGCACTCGTCAGACAGACTATAACTGAAACACATTCCGAATTAAATTGATTTTAAGATAAGCGAATGGGTTAAAAATAGGGTGAGAGTAAAATAAAATAAGATAAAATTGGAATAAATGAAACCGTTGGCAAGTTGCTGTAATTCGGAATGTGTTTCAGTTATAGTCTGTCTGACGAGTGCCTTCGCACGAAACTCAGAGTAACAGAGAATCGGTCTTTTCCTTTTCTGCATTTCTGCTATCAACGCTCTGTACTTTGTACATAGAGCACCATATGGTGGTGAAGCCAGCACCCTCTATGTGATATATATATATATATATATATATATATATATATATATATATATATATATATCACATAGAGGATGCTGTCTTCACCACCTATAGATATATATATATTTATATATAGACATATGTTTAGCTGATGGTTGCATGACATATCCAGTTTAAAGATTCTTGTTTCTTTAAAGCTTCATTTTGATGTATTACCTAAACATACAAATGCAATTCTCTCTAATAATAGGAAATTTTATTCGGCTGGCCTAGTAACAGGTATTTCTAGTGTAAAGAAGAGAATGGATGAGTAAATAACGAAGGAAAAAGGAACCGGAGAAAGGTCAATGATTTTGATAAGAAGAGCTAAAGGATGACGAAAGAAAATAAGTTAATAGGACAATAGAAGGTCCAGGGTTTGTTGCGCATGCAGAATGTGTAATAAGTTATGCGAATGATTGTATTCGTCAATTTAGTAATTATATAGTTGGTATGTGCTTTGTCAATGGTTGGATCGCTACGCATCTGAATAATGATAATAATAATAATAATAAGACTTCCTCAAACTGCTCCATCGTTTTTTTTCAGTGAGTTATGCTTGGGAAAGGCCATAGTCGCCTATACAAAGCCTCGACAATGGAAGAAAGAAGAAAGCGAAAGGCTAGGAGGAGAGAGAGATCACGTCAAGTTTATTGACCTTAGATTTGAAAGAGGGCAGGTTGTAAGATTCAGTAAAGGAAGAAGAAGGCAAGACGTTCCATACATTGCATGTTCTTGGGATGAATGATGATTTGTGAGATAGAGTTCGTGAAGTAGGCAGTGAAACTTGGAAAGGGTGTAAATGAGTTGAGCTTCTGGCGGTCCTGACACGCCTCAGAGGAACTGGAATAATATCCCTGATCTCCTGAGAACAATGTCCGTGAAAGTATCTGTGAAAGATGGAAATCTCTCAAACTAAACGACGACGGGAAAGAGGTTGGATAAATTTGGCGATGTCGAGATTGTTGATTAGACGAATGGCTTTGGACTGGACTTTTTCGAGAAGACAGAGAATGGGTTTTGAAGCACCACCCCAGACGTGGGAGCAGTACTCTAAATAAGGAGGCGGATTTAGGACTTGCAGTACTGTAGTTAGTAGGTAAGAGGGTGAGAAGATGAGAAAAGCCCGCAGGTTGTGGCGAGGAATGCGACCTTATATCAGAAATGTTACTCTTGTTCCTCTGAGGCGTGTCAGGACCACCAGAAGCTCAACTCATTTACACCCTGTCCAAGTTTCACTACCCAATCCACGAATGCTATCCTACAAATAATCGCTCATTCCAGGAACTTGCAGTTTATGGAATGTCTTGCCTTCTTCTTCCTTTCCCGAATCCTGCAACTTGCCCTTTTTCAAATCAAAAATGGATAAAGTTGATCTGATCTCCCTCTCCTCTTTGCCTTTTACTTTTTTCCTTCGTTAGGGCTTTGCATATGCTTCCATGGCATTCCTCGAACATAGCTCACAAAAAGGACGCAATATTCTACGGTATGACGATATTGTCTTTCTGCTCTTTTCTGCTATGTCAAGATTCTTGAATGAAGAGATTAACCTAAATGAAGGAAATGTTGCGATCCTAAGAAATTTTCCATACGAATCACGTTTTGCATAACATGTCGTTTTTCTGTAAGGATAAAGAAGATGACATTTCCATTGGTGTCAAATCAACTGCATTGCTTTTCAAAGATAAATCCGTTCCCTGGCTAGGCCTATTTTCATCAGTGATGGTTGCTAATCTTATTACTGCTGGTTATATGGCTGATCAAACGTGGCCTTATTTCGCCGCAGTTTCTGGAGTTTCTGCTCAACTTGCCTGGCAGGTACAACCCCTTCAAGCATTTTCTATCAAACATTTCGAAATTTTAGCCAACTTTTTCGCAAACGATATTAGGAGCTTTTGCAAATTTATCCGCAAATGTATAATCCTCTCATCAGGACGAATCAGTTGAATGAACTTTGGTTAGGGACAGTTGGCATAGTTACTAGTCTATTGTGCAGAACAACCTAAGTCCAACTTTTATGAAGGACTTATTTGCAGAAATAATAGCTGTTACAGCTTGAGAAATCAAAATCATTTGTAACTGGTGAAAGTAAGAGGAACAATTTATGGCACAGAAAGCATTCAGCTTAGAGACTGATCCTTGTGGTCCTCACTGCTGTATAGTTTGACAGTGACACATCCCAATAATTTACAAGGAGAATGAAAAGTGGGATGGAATTTTTTCAACTACAGATTATGCAAAGTTTTCATTAAGGATTTAGGTTTTTTAGATTAATTTTTGTATCTAATAATTGATTGTAATAATACCTTTAAATTTTTCTATTTTAGCTTTAGTTGGCCTTAATTAACTTCTTTGGCTAAATAGATTAAAAGCCAACGTTAGATAAATAGATTCATGATGATGATGACGATGATGGTGATGATGATTGTGATGATGCCACACAGCAGTAAATAGATATCTAGCTTTGTGCTGGAAAACTGTGGCATAGTGTAGAGATTCAGTAATCTCTTTTCTGTGACTGCTGCAAGGAAAGGAACTCTACCAAGTCAACTTTACCAATCTAGGTGTTCACTATCTAAACATTTTATTCTCATTTCATAAACGCAAAATTGAGTAATTTGCAGGTCTGTCAAATTGAAATGTAGAAAATATTGTTGTCTCGTGGTCGAGGGGCGATAAGAAGGAGAAGATAGTATCTTCAAGATACTAAAATTAGCAATAACCACGTTGTGGCGTCATTGAAAATTTTCGGGTTGTTTATTCCAATTGTGTGATTGCAATTTTCATGGCGTTTGGCGTTGTGACGTTTGAAGAGATTTTTGTGAATTTGAAAATGATTTTTCTTTTCTCAGATATTTTCTGTCGACCTGGACAATTCTAAGGATTGCGCATCGAAATTCAAGTCAAATACAATGATTGGCCTAATTCTACTTTCTGGCATAATTGCTGGCAACTTCCTCAAAGATGAAGATAAGTCAAACGAACGAACATCTGAGGAATAATTAGACATTGCTATTCTGTAATTTCTTAATATATCAGTTGTATATAATTTTGCAGAAAATCGCTCTTTTTGCTCTATTCTTGATTTGTCTCGCTAAAAAGATAGGATTAGCCATCAGTATTAGCTACGTGCGAACCCTTTAACGTGGACAGTTTGTTGAGAGAAATTAGCCGAGAAAAACTCAAGAGCCCTTTTCAGGTTTATTCCAAGCGCGGAATCGAGGGTGCTGATTCGAAATCACACCGGATTTTGAAAACCTTTGGCCTTTGTAACTGAAAACGAGGCAACTCATGGTGACCTTAACTAAACAAAGGTTAGGCTACCATCTAGTTCAGGGCAAAACGCTTCAAAAATGACAGAATACGCCTCGTTAAAGCCGAACAGAGACCTGTTGAATGCCAAATTTGATAGCTACCACTTAGGCTTGAGTACCTTGGAGATCGAAAGGAAGAGCCTTCTTCAATCAGTCGCATTTTACCCTCTCACAGATGAGCACTATTCTTTCTCGCATTTGAAAGCACACGCTGATCAGAACCTACTCGTGCTGGATCTGTGGAACAAGGAAGACGATGCCCTATATTTCATAGATGAGTCACATGCAGTCATGGGTCTGCTTTATGACAAGGTATTTTACATTTGATTATATGGGTTGCAGATGAATGATTAAACGACAGTGGGATGGTCTTCCATCTATCATCTACCTGTCTACCTACCCATTTATGCCAATCTATCTATGCCTATCTATCTATGCCTATCTATCTATGCCTATCTATCTATGCCTATCTATCTATGCCTATCTATCTATGCCTATCTATCTATACCTATCTATCTATACCTATCTATCTATACCTATCTATCTATGCCTATCTATCTATGCCTATCTATCTACCTATCTATCTAACTATCTATCAATCAATCTATCTATCTATCTATCTATCTATCTATCTATCTATCTATCTATCTATGCCTATCTATCTATGCCTATCTATCTACCTATCTATCTACCTCTCTATCTACCTATCTATCTAACTATCTATCTATCAATCAATCTATCTATCTATCTATCTATCTATCTATCTATCTATCTATCTATCTATCTATCTTATTTCTCTAAAAAATAGTTGAATCTTTGATAACAGTAAATGAGGTATCAGAAGTTTTGCAAACTGGAATAATAGTTTGAACAGTAGTAGCGTGTTGTACTCCCACATGCTGTCTGTAAATATTTACTACTTTAATAGACCGCACTGCATTGATTGAAACGTCTATGGCTCTCATCTGATATAGATCCAATTTTTTAGAATTTCATCAACTCCAAATTGTACTAAAAGAGAGAAAGATGTATTTTGGTTGAGTAAAAGCAAACTGATATGTGAACCTGAGATGGAGGCCTTGGGTACTCAGAAATTTTTTGTTGGTAACTGGGCCACATTGATAAAGGAAAGGGTTAGGGTAAGGGTTGCAAAAGCAAACTCCAGTTTTGAAGTAGCTTCACTGCTGAAAAGATATTTAATGTCAGCCAAACTAAGAGTATTCAGTGTTGATTTACAGATCGAAGCAATAAAACTTACAGACTTGAACCTCAGATCATTGAATATCTCTGTCCTAAGGAAATTGAAATCAATGCTTAGCATCGCAGCCAATTTGAAGTATAGCTACACCATAGTAGACAAACAGCTGCCCCCCAAAAGATGTTAATTGAAGCTGTGTCATGAAATGAACACCGATGGAATCAACTCCAGCTTGAACCAAAACTGTTCCATTTGTTGGAAGGTGAGAAGATGAATCTGATGGATGTGTGTTGGTGGCAGGCAAATGGATTGGTAGAAACATATTATGTACCAGTGATGGACGGTTTCTGATAATTTGGAAAAGCCATTGGAGACTGGGAAAGCTAGAAGTTGATGGGACTTTTTTTTTCTTTTCTTTTTTAGTGGGTTACGTTGAGGAAAGGCTATGGTGGCCTATCAAAGCCCCATCATAAGAAAGAAGAAGAAAGCAAGCAACTAAGAGGATAGAGAGATCACATCAAGTTTATTTATCTTAGATTTGAAAGATGGCAAGTTGTAGGATTCAGGAAACCAAGAAGAAGGCAAGACATTCTATAAATTGCATGTTCTTGGGATGAATGATGATTTGTGAGATAGAGTTTGTGAAGTAGGCAGTGAAACTTGGAAAGGATGTAAATGAGTTGAGCTTCTGGTGGTCCTGACACGCCTCAGAGGAACTGGAATAATATCCCTGATCTCCTGAGAACAATATGACTGATGGGACTGATGGCGGGTAAAGTGGAGGAGAAGACTGAGCTTCATCCATAACAACATCAAATATTAGTTTATTAGCCACTTTGCATTCTCCACTGTTGCATTTTCTAAGGACTGTATCCTGATATTCCCATGAAAAGACATTGTGATTGGACCTTTTTATTTTAGGTAAATGGCATTTTTCACTCTCCTGTCACCATGTGCAAATTTCCGGCACCAGCAAAAAACAGAATCAAGGAACACATTTCTCCTTCTATAGTATTCCCATCCCCAGATAAATGCTTGATAAATGATGGAGCAGGAAAGCTGTTTCTGTGTAAAACGGGGAACAGAAGTGGCAGTCTGGAAAAGCAGAATTGGGAATGTGGAACCCTGACATTGTTGAAGGACTTGAATGAACCATTTTACATGCATCAATGCTGTCAACATGATGATGACAATATACACTGTCTTCTTATGAGCTTAGAAGATGAGAAAAAATCAACCTCAAGTCATCCAAAAGTTTTTCTGCATCTGTTGATTTTCTTCCAAAATGACAAAGGCTCCAGTGCTGCAAATGACAGATTCATTCTGAAAAGTTCAAAAATTTTCAGTGGAATATCAGTGCCACATTACACATCTTATGGTCCTGATTTTAAAAGTGTCATAATTGCAAGTCAAAAAGCTTTCTCCTCTATTGACAAAGAAAAGGAAGCAAAAGGTTGGATGATTTTTTCTGGGTTTAGTACTAATTTTTTTGCAAGACATTTCATTCTTTTAACAAGTAAACTGTCTCTTTTTTATTCAAGATGAAGCTGTAAGATCAGATCAGACTTTGGGTTATGTACTATGTAGGGTTTATAGAGAATCAGCCCAAACCACTGCTCCATCTTCTTTATGAAGCACATCTTCAGAGGCAGATTGGGATTCCATAGCCACATTCCATCTCAACCAGGGGGTGGATCTGCATAATTTACTCAGAAAAAGGGTGCCACAATTAAAGGGATGGATAAGAACAGATCAGACATCAATGGCTGTAGTTCTGTCCGGGGTACAATGGACAGTTTCTGGGAACTGAGTCATGGTTTTCTTAGTGTGACAATAACATTATCTGCTTGCATTGAAAGGAAGGAAAAGGCTTGTTGGATTCTTAGAATCTAGCTTCCCATTCCACATCAGATGTGATAGGCAAAGCATAAGAGTATTTTTGTAACAGCATTAAAAACAATACAAAGCTATTTTCAACCATTTACTGAATGCGCTAAATGTAGATTCTAAACTTTTTAGTAGATGATGCATCTGGCAATGGGGTTGCTCAAAACATGGAAGGCAAAGAGGAGGCAGAGGAGATTGTGAGTGTTTTTGCCTTGCAGTTATCTAACAGCTTATTTGCTTTGTGAAAAATCCTTTCTTGTAATTTTACCATCTAAAATAAGATCACATTGCAACATTTTTGGAAGTCAACTTTCCCCCCTACACAGACGTAAGGTAATGGAAAAGAGGCAGAGCTTTGGCTACTTTTGTTGAGTTGTTTTGAATGTGATAGCGTACTTATGTTATCATCATAACCAGGCCTTTTTTATCATTGTTCCTCTTTCTTATGCTGGGACTTGGTCTGCACCCCAAGTCAAATTCTTCCACGCTTCCCTGTTTTGAGCAGCTGTTGTCACATCCTCTATGTCATATTTTGGGAGGTCATTCTTTAAATGCATCAGGTAGGTCAGCTTTCGTCCTTTCCCCTTCCTGAGTGGCTTGTGAGACGCCTCCCAGAGACTCAGCAAAGGCAATGCCTGACAAACTCAACCCATTACCTTTGAAGAACTGCAATGGTTTTTGAGACAGTTGCAGATCTCTGCAAGGATTTTCCAATCTCTTTTACATCCATCCTAGCACTTTCTGCAGTAATCTGGTGTAGCATCCATCAATTTGCTTGGTAAGAATTGTGGTCAACATCTACGTTTTGGTGCCATAGAGCAGGATCAGTTCAGTGCAGGCTCTGAAGAGTCAAACTTTGACCTCTCTGCTGCAGCTGGACTTCCAAACCCACTACATTTTGTCTGAAGCAGGGAATGCTTTCCCCCTTTGAATGGCAAAGTCTTAGGAGGACAACACCCAGCCTCCCAGGTACTTGAGATGGTAAACCTCCGTAATGACACCTTCTCTGACTGAAAGTGGCATGTGCTCCTTTCCAGTATGCCCAAAGTCTTGTAGTCCGTTTTGCTTTTGTTGAGTAGTAAAGTATATGAGCAATATAATCTTGATCTCAGAGGCATTTATCAAATGGATAGTGTATGTGTCCACTATGCAAATGGTCCGGCTTCAAGGCCCTCCCATGCACTTTTCTCTTTGCCCTCTCTTATCCAACCAGCACTAAATTGGTACTTCGCATAAATCTTGGCGTTTAAAGCAGTGAGGAAAGGAACTGGTACTTTTCTAAAGTGCTTCTAAATACTTATTTTGAGTGCTACACACAAAGAACATTGGCATTGTTTTTCCAAGATAATTTTATTCCTTGCTGAGTAGTTGCATTTTTGCCCTTTATGTAGATGTTAAATGAGCCAGATCAAGCAAGGTCAACCTACACTAGTGAACAAATGGAGGATTGTGACATTGAAAATGAAGAAGATGTTAAGCTGTATGTAATTGACACAGAAGATGAATCAATCAAGCTTGAGGTAATCTTTTCTCCATACTTCCATACTTTCCTCGACGTAAATGCCCTTCCTAGCAGCAGTACTAACCATCTATTTTGGGCTTAGGACTGGCAACAATAATCACTTAATGCAAGATGGTTCTGTCTTAATGATTCTGTGTAGACAGCTTGTGGATTGGGTAGTGACGCTTGGAAAGGGTGTGAATGAGTTGAGCCTCTGATGATCCTCATACGCCTCAGAGGAACAGGAATATCCCTGATCTGATCCGGGCTCTGGCGAGGAAACCGAGCTTCTGAGATGCATGCTTAGCAATGGAATGGATGTGTGATTTCCAAGTGAGATTATATGAAAGAAGAAGACCAAGTGTACTAAATTGTTGTGTGAATTAAGTTGATCACCACTCATTAGGATTGGTGGAAAGTCTTGGTTGCATTGGTGGTGCGAGGAACGGTATTGTCACTTCTGCTTCAGTTGGCTCTTACTCTGATTGAGCACCTTATTAAACCCCGGAGTAAGACTACGAATTCCCTTGGAGACATGATGAAAGTAAAATGGAATTTACTGAATATTGTTATAATCAATAGTTCATTATCGTTGTTTGACTTTTGTCATGCCGTGACTTAGTCTGCAGCCCAAGTCAATTTATTCCACGCTTCCCTTTCTTTGAGCAGCTGTTGTCACATCCGCTATGTTGTAGTCTGGGAGGTCCAACAGAGAGCCCATTCTTGAGCAATTCACAGCAGTCTTTGTTCTTTCTTCATATTTCTTCTTTCTCTTCTATGATTGTTATCAGGACTTGGATTTGCGGTGTGGTTCTTCTTTCAGGCCAAAAGCCATTTTGATTTGGTCTCAGAAGTGGGTTTCTTTGTGGTCTAATTCTTTCCAGAAGAATTATGTTGTACAGCTTGGCAGCCAGAGACATTTGTGTGATTCCTCTGTAGTTCACAGGATCTGTAGTGTCCCTTCTTGGGGAGCGAAGCAGTGTAATTATTTTTAAGAGGCATCATTTTTCTTTTTTGCTTTCGCAGTTTTTCCACAAACTGCATTTATGTGTTGTAATTTTAACAGTAAAAAACCTTCTGTAATGAATCTATCAAATACTCACTAGTGTTAATTTTATTATCATTAAATGATTGGGTTTTAACCAATTGACTGCAGAAAATGGAAAAGTTATATTTTCTGAGTTGTGCTGAGGAAAGGCCATGGTGGCCTATACAAAGCTCCAACAAAGGAAGAAAGAAGAAAGTGAAAGGCTAAAAGGAGAGAGAGATCAGATCAAGTTTATTGATATCAGATTTGAGAGATGGCAAGTTGTAAGATTCCAGAAAGCAAGAAAGCAAGACCTTCCATAAATTTGCATGTTCTAGGGATGAATGATGATTTGTGGGATAAAGGTTGTGAAGTATGCAGTGAAACTTGGAAGTGTTTTCATATCTGTGTTTTATGCACCTTTGTTGATTAATCGTGCACTTGATTTCTAGACTTCCACGACAGGACACCAGTGGCTTTTTAACCAGATTTTCAGCCCACAAGAGCCTGCAGGCTTTTGCGTTCGCCATGATGTTGATGGACTGTTATGGCAACCAGTTAAGCAAAATACAGCATCAAAAGTTTCCTGGGAACATACCTCTTCATTTAATGCGTTGGGTTATGTGCAAGCGTCAAAGAAAAACCACAAATACACAGTATGTGGTGCGGAAAAGGGGTTTGTTGCCATTGTTGACTGTGCCAGCAATATTTACATATATGTCACAGAAAGCATCTCTTCCAAAGACGGATTTCAGTATGTTTTAGAATTGCCAACAACAGAAGAAATCTTAGGGGTGTGTGCATCAAAAAGAATTCTTTTTCTGCTTACCAGAAGCTCTTGTTTTGCCATCAAAGTTTTGTAAGGACACAACATATACATTAATACCTGTTTAAAAGCTACTTTGTAGCAAACTAGTACCAGTTCATTTAGATTACCATGACATACACAACGCAATTTTGCATTAGTATAAATGCACTGTCACCCTTCAACATTCATAAATCAAAACTGTTTCTTCATTCACCTTGATAGCTTGTTTTGTCTTGTGATACTTTTCAATCCGAATCAAATTCACAACTAGTAAAGAACTGTTTGTTTTTATTTGTGGGTTACCAAGGGAAAGACAAAATGGTTGGCTGTTTCCCATAATAGACACCTTAGTGACCTAGCATACCCAACAGGCTTTGGTAGGTGTATGTAATGAGAGCTGAGTGGTGAGGCACTTAAGAATTGATCCTATGGTCCTTGATTTTAGCCCCCTTTTGATTTCAGCTTTTTTGATTTAGAGGGAGAAGGGCTGATGGCTCTTTGTAATTCCAGACGTATGTGAATTGCAATGTGTTGCCATAAAGAGAGGAAGGACCAGTACACTACTAGTAAGCATAGCTTCTCAAGTGTCTTAAATTTACCTTTGGATGCAAAGTAGAAACATACAATTTTACTCTATTTTGAAATTGGTGAATTTATACAAGCAGTTATACACGTAAATATTAATTTTAGCAGTGTGTAAATACAGTTAAAGCCATCACAAATCCCTGGGTTTTACCATCTGGCTTATGTCAAACAAGAAATCTGTGCACCCATTGTACAAAGCATCCATCCCTAATTTGATTAGAAGGTCAGGTGGCATGATAGCCTCCATGGATCCATTGGCAATGTCTACTCTTGAAAGGTATTCTCCTTCCTGGTTACAATGAGCTGGGTTCCTTTTCATGAAAACTCATGTGAACTTTTTCCTCTTCTTCCCCTTTCATGATTTAAGACTATAATTCATATCTACATAAAACATATCTACACTAAAATATTTTTTAAATTGTAAGGAAGATGAGTGCCAGCCTCGCAATTAGTGAAACTATGTGAAGCTAAGATCAAAGAAGTTAGTTACATTGAAACCAAGCAGTTACACTGCATAGCTTCTCTGAAATGAAAAGTTTTGTATAATATTATTGTTGTTGTTGTTGTTGTTGTTGTTGTTATATGGAAGAAGTGTTATTGTGCTTTCCTCAAGAGGAAATGTTTGCAAACATTAGAATTGTAGCTGAAAAGTATGACCATCTGGAATGATTGGCTTCACGTTGCATCAAATTTGAGGCCCCTCTTCCACTATTTTGATGTGTATTGCTACAATGCTGATAGCTGTATGAATGTCCAAACAATCAATTTTTCTTCATACCGAAGATTCGTCTGGAATATGACTTGCGTCCAAATCAAACATCTTGTTGTCGAATTCGCATCTGGCCTGACTCCCTTTAGCTTGTTCTGAACATGAAAACATTCCATTTTCCCTGCAAAGAAGTGATAATTGGAATTCAAAAGACTACTAATGTGGCACCAAATTAATCAACCTTTGCCAAACGTTCATCCTTGATACTTACATGAATACATTAAGTCTAAGGAGGACTTTGGCGCTTTCATGAATTAGTTCATGGCATTTCAGTGCTAACCCTTGTGTAGGGCAAAGAAAGAAAAATCATTTTTAGAGGGAAAGGTGCGTAAAGAATGTATGGAAAGGAATTTTTCCCCAGTTTGAGCTAACGATTTAAGATTCAAGCTCTTGAAGTTTACTTATGTGTTCCTTCACATGACGCCATCAGAGAAAGCCCTCTTCAAAAACCTTCAGAAGTTAGCACTGAAAATAATAGATAAAAATAGGGAAAGTGATAAGCTGGAGAGGGTTAATAGTATAATAAACAAGATGTGTGCCCTTGAGGTACTCAAAGTCCTAAATGGTTTATCACCAAACCCCTTTCAAAATTACTTTATGAGAGTCAATGTATGCGACTATCGACAAGTCCAATTCGTTAACCTATCCATGAGCTGTTTAGGCATTTTCCGCCAGTCATCTGACTCTTTTCTGGAGATGTGTAAATGCATTGGAATCGAAGCCATCTCAATTATATCTTAAACAAAATCTCATGTATCATCGTTCGTACCACAGATTACATCTTTTGCTCGAGAAACAAACCTTGGTGTAACCCGGAACTTCTTTCATATTAACAAATATTTACTAAATAATACAACTTGTTCTCTTTTTTTTTTTCTTTAAATTTATCGTTGTTAGTCGTTGTAAGCCAGCCAAGTGCAAGTTACCTTTTTAGCGATACTTGTATTTGTAACATTTTAAATATTTAATAAAAGAATGAAATTTGAAAAATAAAAATAAAAAATTAATCAAATATCGATTAAGTATTGATTAAAAATGCATGCAGATGGCACAAAAACAAATGAGAAATGTGGAGCTAAGGGCAAAATGAAGAGGAGACTGAATGAGGCATCCCATTGAGTTATCCTTTTATTTCATTTGCAAATGATATAATGTAATTTCCCAGATCCATGTTTCCATAAACAATCAAAGACGAGAACCCTTTCAAAAGTTGAGCTTCAATTTTGTATCTTTTGAAATATATCATAGAATGGTCGTCCTAACACCAATCATGATTCTTTGGGAGACACATGAGGACAATGCCTAAATCAAATGCTCTTAGGTGCGTAGGACATCGAGCAACCGAGGACGAAATGACAAAACGTTCGAGATTGATCATTGCTAAAAGATTTTGCAGCCCACTATTGCCTTTGGAGAGTAACATGTATCATGGACAGTGAAAGTTTTATATCTACTTAGCTACACTGATCACAGCATAAAACGAATTAATGGACAATAGGTAAAGCATTATTCTTGAGAGATTTTATATCCAAAGTTCAGCCATGCGAAAGAAACTTTCTTCAAAAATTAGATGTCATTGATGATTGTTAATCAAAAAACCATTCACTTACTCAAACATTGCGTCAGCTTTTTCGTTGTCATAGGTTAGATTTGAAAACCCAGATTTTCCACCCGTTTCACTGAATTCCAGTTTACTCTTCAAAGAAGCTTCACTTCTCTTCCGTTTTCTATAGATTACAAGAATCAACAAATGATCAAAAGTGACAATATTATTCGATAATTGGATCTCAAACATAGGCTTATATCTATATTGAAGTGCTTGCGATGTTCAAGCGCCAGTTTTCATGAATGTTGGTTTAGGTGTAATCAAAGCAAAAATAGTGCATTTTGCCAGTTAATTTGACTCCATGGGGTTTCAAAATAAATTCTCTTGTCCAATTCTTCAATTTTCAGTCTCATTTTTTCTTATATCTCCCTGCATTTTCAGTAAAGAGCAAGTGAAATCCATTTCTCCGAAAGCGAGAAAGTGTTCTTACCTCCTACGCAATACGATGAAAACCGATGCGATGACAGCAAGGATCAAAATGACAGAAAATGACATAGTCAGTTTGCCAGAGACTGTTTTCGTAAACCACGTGGCTGCGTCGCGCTCTGCTTCTTTAACAATCTCTAAATTTCCTGAAGTTGGCACTGGACTGGTAGTAACTGATGAAGCTTTTACTCGGTGAGATCTGGCTACTGAAGGCAATGGTCGTAAGGAAGTTGAACGCAATGAGGTCACTGCCGATGGAAGGTTAAGGGAAGGCGTGTTTGAAGCAGGTAAGTGCAAATGTGTGTTGAAGTGGGATGGAGATGGCTTCGATCGAACAGAAGTTAATGGCAATGCTGATGATGCGACAGAATATGTGGTTAAAATTGTCGGATGAGACGAAATTCTTGAAGAAGATGATGAAGGGGAACTGGCCGGAGTAAAAAAAGATGACTGCTTGGATCTAGTTGTCTGTGAAGAAGTAGAATAAGTAGTAGAAGAAGCAGAAGTAGTAGTAGTAGAAGTAGCAGAAGTAGAAGAAGCAGAAGTAGTAGTAGAAGAAGTAGAAGTAGTAGTAGTAGTAGTAGTAGTAGCTATGTCTTTTGTGGCTGATGTTTTGCTGCCGATATCAGCTGATGCTGTCATTTGAAAATGGGAAGCTGTTAGAAATTCCATTTGTGAAGAGGCTTGGAAAGAAGACGTTGGGGTGACAAGTTTTGAGTAATACGAAACGGTAGACACTTGGCCTCTTTCTTTCGTGCAATTCGCACCGTACCAACCCTTTTGACAAACTTTGCTTCCCGTTTCGTTATTGCAATTGTAGTGTCCATTGACCTTATCACTTTTTGGAACACAGCTAACGTTACAGCTTGACCCATACCAGTTTGAATTGCACTTTTTAGCTCCAGTCTTAGCATCACATGAGTAGTGACTTTGTGTATCGTTTCTTGCATAACAAAACACAGTACAATTTTTCCCGTACCATCCATCTCTGCAAATTTTGGTACCATTGACTTTGTTACATTCGTAGTGCCCGCTTGTTTTATTTTGTGCCAAGCAGTAGGTCTGACAGTCTGGACCATACCAATTATTGTGGCATATTTTGCTACCTGTCTGGCTGCAGTTGTAGTGTCCCTCTTCATCTCTATCACTTGCACGACAACGTGTTCTGCAATCTGAGCCAAAGAAGTAAGCATTGCATCTAACGAGGACAGACAGCTTAAAAGTAGTATGCTTTCCAGACAGAGTGAGATGCTGCTCCGAGCTAGGCGTTCCATTTGCACGTGGGGAAATCTCGACATTCGTTGAGAATTTGTCAATTAGATCGTCGTCATTCGCAAGTATATCGTCATCCCATGCCTCAATAAAAATACCTGCGTGTCCCTGGAATTAAAAAGAATCACGGGTGCTAATTTCCCATTGAAAAATCAAACTGATCGTTGAAAAATGGCTGATAAGGTTGGTTAGGACCATGTGCTTAAACCAGCGGAAAATTCAATAATAGCCAGTTAAATAATTTTACCATTTGGATAATTAGAACGGTGCTGTACCCCAACCCACGTGCTCCTTTCTTAAACCCTGGCCACGCCCATATGAAAATGATCAATACATAATCAAAAATTCTTTGCAATCTGGACGATTGCTTAAAATTTAAGATATTGTTTTAAAGGAGGAAGTCTTTTGAAAAAGGTAATTTTGACGGAGAGAAACGAGCAGAAGACAAATGTTTTGTTGTAAACATGGGTTTGTGTTTATTCATGTGCAAAGATAGATCTATTTTGCAATGCGACTTTCGTTGAGAATAAAAAGTACAGTCCAGAAAGTAGCACAAGAATTTTACATCAACCAGCATTAGGCATCCGTCCGTCTTTGAAGACAATTGAATATGCACAATCGATTGTCACTGGTTGCAGCAGCTGCTATGATTGTGCGACCCGATGTTCGAACACCAGATTTTCTTGCAGCTACTACTGATAAAGCTTGCGTCTGCCTTTGTTGGTCATTCTTATGTCCCTGTCACATGCGGTCCATCTTATCCTCTCATTACTCATCGCACTTCTTTCTCTTCTTTCTTTCTTCTTCTTTCTTCCTCTTGCACTTCTTTTTTCTCCTGGTTTGTTTTTGACAGTATGTCTTCAGTTCCTGCTATTAGCGGCTACCTTTTCAAATTTTGAGTGGTTGATGTTGGCCCCCTTAAGACACGCTTGCTCATATCCTTGTAGCAGAGAACTGGTCGTCCCAATGTGCTTGTAATGATATCGCCGAAAAGCAGGTCCTTGAGGATGCGAACGTCCAGCAGTCGGCGAACGTGCCCCAACCACTGCCGACATCTTTGCAATGGCAGACCAAATATTGAGCTGCATGATTATCAATTGATTTGTTACCATGCCTACAGTTTATTGCTGTATCGTATTTTGAATACCGTGTAATATTAACTGTTTCAATAGGGGGCTAGTTGGTTCTTTTTATGGGCTATTTTTCAATTCTCTTCTTGCAACTGCAACACATCAGCATCAGATGGAATAAACGATGCGATCAGCCCTAAATGTAACATTATCAATGTTCTCCCGGCATGAATTTTCTTGCATAATTGATGTATCCAGTGCCCTGCACAACTCTGGATGATACCAAAAGTATAATGGTTGCATTCTTGCTAATTATTCATCTGAACTCCCAAATGTTTAGTTGCGTTTCTTTGCTGAATAAGTTCTCCATCCATAGAAAAGTTAGCCAACAGTTTTTCTCCGTTCCCATTTGCTAGCATACATTCTTTGCTTATAGTCATAGAGGTAGACTTGTCAATGTTTCAGGTTAACTTACTACCCTGTGACCATTCTCTTAGGTTTCCTAACTCAGAATCTATCATTTCCATTACTTGATATAACTTTTTATGAGAATAGTTAAGATTATCTGCACACGCCTCCACTTTTAACTTTGTTAATGAGTAGTGCATGCCGTTGATGAAGAAAACGACTAACAGTGGTCCCAGACGTGAGCCTTGAGGGACACCACGCTCTGCTGAGCACGCAAGCTCAGTACACGTGTGCATCCTGTTATTGGTTGTTACCATAACATTTCTCTCCCCCCCCCCCCCCCTCTCTGGCAAGAGAGTCATAGCTGTGGCTGCTTTACAGGCCCTCTGGCTTAGCTTGTTGCCCATGGACCGTTTGTTGCTGGTGATTTAAATCTAGTAGGTGAAATCTTCAACCACTTCAAGGGTGTGATTCCTAATGAGAATGTTGGGTACACTTCTGGCGTCTTGATTGATAATGTTGCTCTTTTTCATGCAGATTGTGATATCAAATTTCTTTGCGCGTGTGAGAAGCAGTTTACTAGTAACAATAGGCCTTCTTTAGAGTCTGAGATTGTGGCTACATCACCATGGAAAGCATCCTTCTGATAAATACTTTTCTGGCCATGCTCCTGGCTTAGACGTGTGCAGGTTTGAACAGGCTACCGCTACTCCTCGTGCGAATATGTGAATCTTTCTTTTAGCTGCTTGAGTGCATAGGATAGCAAGAGAGAGAAAAAGATTCCGCAAATGTGTGGCGAGGATACACCGTGTCTTCATTTGACTCTTACTTGAGAAGCGATAGCTGGAGTACCTGTCGTATTGCATTGTACCTTTCATGAAGTATTCAACCACCTTCCGCAGTTTTGGGGGGCAGCCAATTTTCTGTAGTAGACTGAAAAGGCCTTTCCTGCCGATAAGGTCAAAACATTTGGCAAGTTGTCGAAGACAACGTGCAGCTGTGGTCTCTGCTCACCGCACTACTCAGGACAACTGTATATCTATTGGTTTTAAAAAATAAACTCTTATGACCGGAGATAGTCCAGGCTACTTTTTTTTATTTTTTTTTCCACGCTACAGTCTTCTATTAATCGCTTTAAGTTCCAGTCCCTGCAGGTTTTGGCATCTCATTTCGCGACACGTGTTGCGGATGTCATTCTCAAGCGAGGCTGGTTGTCTGCCTCGCTTTCTTCTGAAGTCTGATAGAGTCATTGTCTCGTGCTTAGCTGGTGTCTCATGCCTCAACACGTGCCCTAACATTTTGTTCTGTCTCTTTCTTACTTCCTCTTCTGGCGGCGGCAGGATCTGGTCTCATTCTTAGTTTTTCATTACCTTTGGCCTTTTCACTTTGCACTTTCTTTGGATCATTCTTCTTCTGAAGCTGTTCAGTTGTTCTAGTCTTGATTTGCATTTTCCTCATGTTTGGCATCCATATAGTAACACAGATTTGACAAAGGCTTGATATATCCTGCTTTTTTTCTTAATGTTCAGATTGTTCATTTTACTTTCATTCAGCGCAAGATTCCATCCAGCAAATACATCCTTTAACTTTTTCAAATTTATGCTTTCTCGTGGTAGAAATTCGACATCATCGGCATTTGCAATAATTTGACAATCTACCGGCAAAACCTGCTTACTTCTTTGAGACATGCTTCCAGATAGATTGTGAAGAGTACTGGACTCAGAGAATCTCCTTGTGGGCATCCGGTATCTGTCTGAAAGGGTTTCTCTTTTTTTCTTTTTTTCTTTTTTTTTTTTTTTTTTTTAGTGGGTTATGTTGAGGAAAAGCTATGGTGGCCTATACAAAGCCCCAACATAGGAAGAAAGAAAAGAAAGCGGGCAGCTAAGAGGATAGAGAGAGATCACATCAAGTTTATTCATCTTAGATTTGAAAGATGGCAAGTTGTAGGACTCAGGAAAGCAAGAAGAAGGCAAGACGTTCCATAAATTGCATGTTCTAGGGATGAATGGTGATTTATGAGATAGAGTTCGTGAAGTAGGCAGTGAAACTTGGAAATGGTTTGAATGAGTTGAGCTTCTGGTGGTCCTGACACGCCTCAGAGGAACTGGAACAATATCCCTGATCTCCTGAGAACAATGTCCGTGAAAGTATCTGTAAAAGATGGAAAGATCTCCAGCTAAACGACGATTGGAAAGAGGTTGGAGCGATTTGGTGAGGTTAGGATTATTGATGAGACGAATGGCTTTGGACTGGACTTTGTCGAGAAGACAGAGAGTAGATTTTGGAGCACCACCCCAGACGTGGGAGCAGTACTCTAAAGAAGGACGGATTTGGGACTTGTATATAGATAGAAGGTGAGAAGATGAGAAAAACCCGCGGGCTCTGGCGAGGAAGCCGAGCTTTATAGATGCATGTTTAGCAAGAGAATGGATGTGAGTTTTCCAAGTGAGATTAGATGAAAGAGAAAGAGCAAGTTGTGTGAAAGAAGCTTAAGTGTCCAGTTCATCACCATTCGTGAGGACTGGTGGAAAGTTTTGATTACGCTTACTCTGTGTTGTTCCTGATTTCGATTTGGGTATCCTTCAGCAGGAACGCCACGAGCCGCAGCTCTGACGCCTCGAAAATGTTCGTCAGACCTTCATCAGTCTTTCTCTGTTCACGGTATCAAAGGCCGAACACAGGTCCATACCGGTTATTGTAAGATTTTCTCTTTTCCTAATTGCTTCTTCGACTTTCTTGATGCGACTGTCTTGGTGCAAAAATCATGTCCATATTACAGCACTCAGCTCTGTGTCTACAATGCGTCCCTGGGTACATACGGTCAGTAATTGAATGCAGTCTATTCTACGTTACTCGAGCGAAAGCCTTTCTGGCGATTCTTAAGAGGGATTTCCCGTGGTAGTTATTGCAGTCGCTATGATCCCCTTTTTTCTTATAGAGCGCCATGATGTTGACGTCACTCATTCCCTGTGGGACTTAGGAACACCTCTGACGTGTTTCCTCTGGCTAGTGAGTCGATGGCCTTGCTAAGTTCTTCGATGGAGGCATTGGCATATCGGAAAGTGACTCTTTTGGCAGGCTTCTGTCCTCCCTTTATCTGGCAAATGTCTTCTCGGGTAAATCATTCTATTAGCTGAGTAGTACTTCTCGCTTGGCTGCAATCGCTATCTCGAGCTCATTTAACCTTGCTTCAAACCAATCTGAGCTACCCCTACCTTTCTCATCGTAAGCATATGGGACAGTGATATAGATGCTATCTTAGATGTGGTTCCATCTAGATGCTACATTGTCTGTTTGCCATTCAGGAAGGACACCAATGCTTTTGGCGAAGCCATCGTGCAGGTCTGGTGTTGCTGCTGTTGTGACTTCAATGTGAGGACATCCCTTCTGCTTTCAGTTCTGCATCCGTTTGGATTGAAGATGCACTTTGCTACCAACCAGAGAATGGTCCATGTCCCAGCTGACACTGCTTGTAACTTCACCCTGTGAGGTTGCAATTCAGTGATGATCTCTCAGTGATAATGAGGCCCTGCTGATGCTAGCGACGAGACGGGGGGGCGTCACTAGCAGACTCTGTGACTGAGCTTTGTTGAGAGAAATGTGTTGGTGATGTAGAGGTCGTTGAATGAGGCTCAGCCCGAGGAGCCCCTTTTCATCTTCATTAATTCTGATAATGCCAAAGTGGCCGGTATTGCATGGAATTGTGAGCCCCTGCGTGGGCATTCATGTCTCCATCTCGCCCTGGATCTAAACCTCCCTAAAGTAATGTCATTGAATTTATACTGGCGCCCTGTACTGCGGCGCATAGAATGATATATAAAAAGCAATAAACGCAAAAAATTACATCAAATCAAAATTACTTAGAATTACAATAAAGTTTCTAACGATTAAAACGTTACAACTTTTCTAAGAATTTACAATAAAACGATACGTATAAAATAAAAGCTTGCTCAAAAAAAGCTTTGATTGCCTTCTAGAAATTAGTCATGCTCTTTGACCGGCTAGTGTGGAGATGCAAAGAGTTCCCCGTATGAGGTGTTGCATATTCAAAGGCTCTTTTGTCGAATGTCTCAATGAAAACTCTTGGGATTTCAAGTATAGGGCAGCTCTGCTGATGGAAGCACTCTGACAGATTTGAAATTATCAGTAATTCCTTCAAATATGCCGGACCACTATTATTCATGCGCTTAGAAATTAGGTACATGTGCTCCATGACGGGTGACTCATTGATGACATTCTGGAGTTCCCGTACAATTCATCCTTGGTGTTGTTCGACTATTCAGCTGAGTGTTGCAGCGTACACACCCAAGATGCTCGCTCATTGGACCCAAGGTGACTTTAAGAGACGGATTGAGAAGGCGAGCCCTTTATCTGGGAATGGCTGTTCTATGTAGCAAGTTCCTCAAAAAACTCCGACGCAATGAAGTCACAAGTCCTCCGGTTCCCCAGCAGAATTGTGTAGTCATGTTCGCAATGGCTCCCATTTCATGATAGTTTGGCTTCTTGAAGTGCGGAGATGTCAATTTTGAGCCTTGGAAGCTCTCTATTGATGACGGCTGTTTCCAGGGGGGTTGCTGATTTATTGCTGATATTCAGTGATACCAAAACACATGGCCCAGACATTCCAGTTTGCTAGAGATAGGATTGGCTGTTTTTGTCGCCTTTTCTTGGCGTGATGCTTAAATTTATGTTTGGGTCTTCTTTGTCACAGCTGCAAGCACCCATTGAAGCAGGCAGCCTATGGGCTACCCAGCTTGTGACGCACGATGGCAGACTATTAGATGCGACTTCCGTAGCCTTTGTACCTACGTCAATCTATCTTGAGTGATAACTCGTAGAATGACATATTTCATATATATATTTCATATTTCGTATCTAAATCTCTCCTGAGTTGGACCTGGCTGTACTGGAGGGACCTCTCCAGCATTCTCTGGAGTGTGGATAAGGAGATCTTGGGGTCTCTGATACCCATATATAATGTTGAAGAATTATGATTATTATTACTATTATTATTATCGATAATAACATGATCACGTGATTATTTATTTATCATTTGATTGGCATTAGTAACGTGACATGTAGAGTGGTTAGTTGAATGAAATTGGATGTTGTGAACGGTTCACAAAACGCGTGACACGTCTCTGACTTAATGGAAACGCGGCTAAGGCCCACAAGAACATTATACGATGGTCCCCCCCTCTCGTCCTCACAAGTATGCGCGGTCCAAAGGAGTAGAGAGCACAGTGTTTGGTACTGATCTGACTGCAGAAGTAGTCAGGAGGGTTTCGATTGGGCAACCCGGTTGCCTACAGGTTTTCTCTCGTGCTCTTCTGTCTGCTGTGACTCCCACGGCCTCCATTCACGCTACTCACAAGGTCGTTTTGTGGGATACCATGTGTGGGTGGTGTCAGTTGCTAAAAGAAATCTTCCCTGGCCCTGTCCAGTGCTACCACTCCGGGCCAGAGGGACTGGGGATTAATGGTCTGCAGGGATGCTCACGCCGCTAAAGGGCCCCTGTTGGAGTCACGTGGACGAAGCTAAATAACTTGTAAGGCGAATAGAAAACTCGTGATCGTTTAATTTAAAGGAATTTGACGCAAATGCGTTTGCTTACCTTCCATCTACGAAATTGGACTGTCAGCTTTTTTGAATTAAAATCCACGTTGCCAGTATTTGTCCAGCTGCCTGTCGTTTCTTTCAAAAGGGGACAATTTCCAACAGATGTAAGGTTTTGCATGTCAGAGACACAAATTACAAAGAAGGGGTCACATCGTTTTATTGTCCAGATATGACCCTTGTCACACACCTCTCCTGCATAATCTTTGTTATCTGGGTTCTTGAAATTGTCTAGAGTAATAATGAGCTGACCATCTTGAATTGTACCCTAAAAGGCAATAGCAATACAGTACGAAAAAAGAAATGGGCATGAAGCAAATATGAACAAGAAGTGCCACGTAAATCATCTGTCACAAAGGTCCGTTTAGTAATTCAAATTGAAAGAGAAAGATATAGACAGAGTGGGAAATGATATGACATAGCTATTTATACGTGATTGTACCCTTCACCTTATAATAAGAATAATCATCATAATCACGCATATCATCATTATCATCATCATCATCATTACCATCACTATCATCATCATCATCACCATCATCATCATTGTAATCATCATCATTGCAATCATCATCATCACCATCACTATCATCATCATCATCATCATCATCATCACCATCATCATCATCATTGTAATCATCATCATTGCAATCATCGTCATCACTATCATCATCATTAACCTTGGTGCTGTTTGGTCTTTCAATTTTGTGCTTGTCTTCTGTTTTGGGTTCGACCGGGGGTTGCGACTCCTCACCAGTCCCGATGTTAGTTAGGGAGTTCCCTTCTCCTCAGGTGAGCTAGTCCGCACTAGTCTGGGGCTGCAGCTCCCCTCCCATGAACCTCGTGGGGGCCTCGGATTTCCCGCGTCAAGGGCTCGCATTGTGGCCACAAGTAGCAGGCTTTACATTTTACCGTAGCAGCGTGCACTGTTTATTACGTTCATAAGTTAAGGCATCAAAGGCTTCGGGTCTGCCCACATCTCAAGGTACTTCGTAAAACAAGCCATTGCACATATTACAAATCTTCTCGCTTTTCTCTTCAATACTGCAATTGAAACTAGTGTTTTCCTGATACATGGATGATAGCTAGAGTAACGAAAATTTTCAAAGATGGCGATCAGACTGATTAGTGGAACTATCGTCCTATTTCGGCTCTACCAGTACTTTCGAGAACATTTGAGAGGCTGGTTTATCACCAGCTCCACAAATACCTTGAAGTAAATGGTTTCCTTTCAGGTATCCTGTCTGGATTTAGAGCTGCACATTCTACTACGACTTGCTTACTAAAAAGTGTGAAGTTTGGTACGATGCAATGGGTAGCGGAGAAGTAAACGAGCTGGTGTCTATAGACCTCAAAAAAGCATTCAATACCGTTGACAATGACATTCAAAGCCAGAAATTAGAACACTGTGGTGCAAAAGATCGTCAACTGCCTTGGTTTAAATCATACCTTAGAAATAGGAGACAATTTTGTAGAGAAAATGGGACCGAGTCTAAAATTGATTGAGGCAGTTGAAGCTGGGGTGCCCCAAGGGTTCAACTAATTCGCCTAGGACCATTTTTGTTTCTAATGCACATCAGCGACTTGCTTCAGGCACTGAATAGCTCTTTCGTTTCTATGTGCGTTGGTGATACTAGTCGTCTATGCTCTAGATCAAAGTAACTAATAATGTTGAACGGAGCTCTGAACGAAGACCTCCAACGCCTCGATGTCTGGTTTCAAGGGAACAAGCTCTCCATGAATGTTTTCAAACGAAAATGGAAATGAAATAATACTTAATATATTTGGAAAACAATCTTTTCCCACTTTTATACGTCTCACAAAATAAGGATTGTTGGTGTGGATACCAAGCATGAACTTCACATCTTCATGACGGCTGTAGCTTTTATGGTTGGCTGCCGTTTATGTCACTGTCCCTTTTCGTCTCCGTGTACGCAACGCAGAGGACAACGCAGAGGACAACGCAAACACAGGGCTTGTCCTATTCTACTCTCCGGGAAACACACGGAGGATATGCAGCAAATTATATTTGGATAAATCAAAGCATGCTAAATAAAATGAAGTAAATAAATATATAAATATCCTAAGATATTCTTCTTTCAGAGGGTCGTGTTTTCCATTAGCTGCTTACAATCAGCTCTTCAAGTGATCTTTTAGTATTTCTTGAAGCGAAGAAAGGTCAGGACCTCTGATTTCTTTTTTTTTCTTTTTCTTTTTTTTACACTAGAGACACCTGTTATTAGGTCAGCCGAATACAAATTACCTATCAGTAGAGAGATTTGTATTTGTATGTTTGGCTTATATATCAAAATGAAGTTAAAAAAATTAATTATTGAAATTATCTAAAGATGGTAGCCCTTCAGCCGTAGCGGCTTTACAAGGGGCCCTCCATCAAATTATAAAATACTGTATTATTATTATTATTATGTAAAATCTTGACCTAAATTTAAACCTAATTACAATAGAAATGTTTTGCTAAAAAATCTATTTACAAGAATTGAAATCACATAAAACGTACAAAAATTATGAAATCCTATAAGTTGTTGATTTTGAAAGGAGACAAATTGTATTTGCCTGCTTTCATTTGGATGATAGGGTAGTACCTACAACTAACATGGGACTTCCTGCAAGCAGCTAGGGTGTGGTAACATATTGAACCACCTCCCTGCTGCCCCCATTCAGAGTTGGCGCAGATGATCAATATAATATTGGCTTCCCGAGAACTTGCTTTTAATGGCAGAGCTCTTTTCTTCCTCTAAAGTGTTTTGTGCAATTAAAATGTCGTTTTCAGGATTGCTCAATGGTAAAATTCCTGAGCAAACCCACCTGAATCATAGGAATCTGGCATCTGACGTGGCAAATATGGCCTATTCTTGGGTAAAAATACTCTGCCAGTACTATTCTTCACTGGCTTCAAAACTAAAGGATAAGAGTAGACATGAAACAGTACAGAATTATCAAACTCAATATCAGTGTCTCGTGGAAAATTGTCATCATCATCATCATCATGTGTCTCGTATGTTGAGAATCCTGTGCTTGCATCAGTCTTCCTCATTTCGTAATGAACTCCCAGGTGGAACATGTTACGGTAGAATTTCAGTTGGGTCCTTTGTCGGGAAACTGACCCTTCTCATGTGTGATTAACCGAAGGTTCTCTCGTCATTGAAGCTAACAAATCGAGGAAAGTTCAGCCTTAACTAGGTTAAAAGACTCTCCAAGTATTGGCTTGTTAGAAATCCTTTGCAGGTTTTGCTTACCAAAAAGCATTGGGTCTGGTTCGGAAAAACTTTTATTCTTTCCTGATTCTCATCTCAAGTGTTTTAGTCGAAGGATTCAACCATTGCTTTCAGCAGCAGTTGCCATGCCAGCCAGAAATGGAAAGGCGGAACCAAGGGCATGGATCAAAATAGTCTTTGTCGCATCCTGTTTACTGACAGTAAATTCACTTTTAGCGAAAGGAAGCGTATTTTTGTGTATAACGGCCCCCAAAAGGGTGAAAACTGACGTTGTTACCAGTACTGTGTTAGATAATCCTTTATGACGAAGGTTTGAATGAATAGCTAGTTGGGAAAATTCTGCTGAAGTGAAATGAATGACTGGAAAGACAAAAGAGCACTGGGTTCTATCCCAGTCTCTTTTTGTTTGATTTCGACGAAGTTGGCTTGGATCCTGATGGCAATTGGGGGAACATGCCACTTCCTATCCCACTTCCTTCGCAGGACTGCCACTCTTCAGTCATTTTCGTTACAAACAAAACTTGTAACTTGCAAACATCTATCATTTAAATAGACGACGACCAACTTTTAATTTTATCATCTATGGGATTTTTTACGGTGCGAAATCTCACCAAGGACATATTTTATTTTCTTAGGAGCCACTATCTAACACAGGACGTACGAACTGCTATCTAACAAGTCTACACATTACACAAAAGGCTACTAGGTGACGTGTATTAATATATAAGAGACTTGCCCAGACTCTCCTTGACAAGTCTAACCGCTGAGAAAAAGCTCCTTAGCTGACTAACATGCCCCGCAATGTATCTCATTGTCCATAATTTGCATCAATTGTACTTTTATTCCCCACTTATGCTGTAATCCTTGCGATATTTTCGTTTCAGTTTGAATTAGTTTGGTAATTATAAATTGTGAGAAGAGAATTCGATACATGAGAACTGCTATTATAGATATCATTATCGAGGGCACTCATCGCTAGTCTCTTCAACGCATAACCATAAGAGTTTTGCAAACATACCCTTAAATTTCTGTAGTTGACGTTAATTTTACACTTGCTTGCAAAAAGTTTCGCGAGCAATGAATGCATTGAAACACAACGGTACATGTGGACATCATTATTCCGTAAACCTCTGTGACCAATGGAAAATACAACGGCACAGAGATATCATATCAGAGAGATCAATCTGACTGCATTAAACGTATCGTATTAAATACGAGAATTTGATGAAAGAGGGTGAAAATCTGCCCTCGTTTTACCGCCTTACTGGCACTTTGTTGCGGTAGAAAAAACCAACTTCAATAACCTTACGTTCTCTCTTGATTTTGAAGAATACAGCTTTACACTTATTGTCAACTTTGCAACCTGTCCATTCAACTGATATTTCCACGACACGTGAATACAAAAAATGGCCTTAAAGCAAATAAATTTACCTGAAAAAATGAAGAAACCACTAAACTGAAGAGGACCCAGCTTTTCATCTTTAAAATTCGGGTCGAATCACTCTTGCACAAACAGATGTCTTTCCTTCAGCTCAGTTCATCCCAGATCGTGGCCTTCTTGAGTATTGTGATTGGGTGTGTTGGTTTACAAGCAGGCGAATGCTGCAAATGTATTGGTTTCCTGAAATCAGGCCATTCTGACATTCGATACAACTGTTGAGTGCGCAGAGAAACTGACAGGATTCTTTGGACAAGAAACTTCATTCAGTCTGAAGTATAAAGTGAATTGCTAGTATCCTGCAAAAAATAGTTGACAATGAATGACATTAAGTATTATTTGTATTTCTAGGGTGGAAAGGAAAACTCTTTTGTTTCACATGAGAATTGTAATGTTTGAGGCGCCTCGTGTTACAAAATGGTCAGTTATGGTTCTATTCAGGAATGTACGTTGCTCTGGGTTGACACCGCATTGCTGAGTAATTTTACCACTCCTTCTTTATCAAACGTCAACGAGGACAAGAAACCAAACATGCAATTTAGTGCGGCATCTGTTGAAATGAAGTATGGCTGAAAATTAAAGCGCTGAGCAGGGTGTTTGGGGGGGGCGAGAAGTCAAGGGAAAAGTTTCGAGATTTAAATTTTAAATTTTAGTGAAGAATTGAGAGGACAACAGAGCAACAATAGTAACATTGATTGTTCCCCAAAGTTTGCTAGAAAATTCACTGTAAACCCAATTTTGTTTCATTGGAATTGCCAGTCCTTGTCCCTTTTATACACAAATAAGATTTACAATATTAAAGATACATTAACAGTACCCTGGGGAGGGAATTCTAAAGTCCATTGCCTCCCCAGGGGCACTACCAACAAGGGGGTAGGTATGGCATTTTGCTCATCTTGGTATTTCCCTGTAGTGTTTTATGTATAGTAGAGAGCTGGTTTGCAATTCGTATATGCAAATTTTATGTTGGATATAAAAAGGACACTAAATGAAGACATAAAAAGAAACTACTACACGTCATTAATGATACATATTCGAATTTAGCGAAGTACTACGTTTTTATTGGATATGTGAAGGGGAAATAGAATTAAACCAATTCCAGGCACAATTGGTGGAACTCACTCAAAATGTCCCATCTTAATGATATATTCAACCATCATTTTTAAAATCAACTTATTCACTTGGAAGGATAGACTTCCGTGGCCATATAAAGGAAGCTCCAGGATATCACAGCTTGCGAATGAAAAACGGCTATTAACTTGAAGTAAAGTTCCCATGCCCGCGAGAAGCTTCTGTCTTGCTCATTAAAAGATTTCCACAGCAGCAAAAAGGTGCACTGTGTCCTCGACGCCAACAGAAATTTGACACGGTGCATTTATTGTCTTTCTCAAGTCATGTTGGAGCTTATGAAAATTAAGTTGATTTAGACTTCAGTTGAGTTAAATGCTTAATCCCTTTTTGGTCATTCATACTACACACAGAATTGCAGATGTACCTTATTCTTGCAAGAATTGACTTTTTAAAGTTTGTGCTGAAGGAGAGACTCTAACCAGTGATGAGGAGAGGGGGTCAGAGGGGTCACTTACCCTGGGGTCCATACATGATAACTTAATTAAAAATTAGTGTGCATTGCTAATAATATTTCGTCCTGACTCTGGGTCCATGAGTCCTCTCTCTTCGCGGCCTAGGCTCTAATTACCGAGTGAAGGCTGTTATAAGCAGTGGGGATAAAAATTGGCTCTGAATTTTTCCGTTCTTGTCCTTACTTGCCTCACAACATGACTATCCCTTAAATAGTGGCTGTTACATTCACTTGTAGTATAGTTTATCTCGTGTAATATGGCGCTGGGTTGCCCATGACTCTGTAAAATGACACAAGACGTCTACCAAGCTCAGTATATCGCTTCTCCCAAGATGAGTCCTTCTAGGCTGCTGTTACTGCTAAAATAACAGAATACTTCACTGATTCTAATTTTCCCATCATTAGATTATCAGAGCAGCTTACATGCAGGGACGCTACGAGAACCTTTTGGTTGGTTGGTTAGTTGGTGTTGGTTGGGGGGGGGGCTGGTTGGTTGGGAGTGCAAGGTTGAATTTACCTGAATTTCAAGGTTCAATTCTTACCTGATTCTACGATTTAATAACCTATCTTTACCTGAATTTCAACTCGTTCCAAAAGATAGGGGCGTCGCACCCCCGCACCTGCGATCGCAACGCACCTGCTTACATTATCATCCTTTGGTGGCATTTGGTAGAAGACGTCGCCGTTATCTTAATAGGGCCTGAGATAAAATTCATACAAACCATTTTAAGCATTTCTGGAAAAATGTTGATGGAAGAACCTTGCACGATTTTTCATTGCTTCCTTTATACCGTCAGTCTTTGTTCCTTTCTGGATTGGCCTAACGTTGAAGCCAAAACAAACCGTTCAAGCATAATTCAACATATTTATAGATACCACGCTACACAGCATGTTTTGATGGCTTTTAGCGGCCTCTGTCAACATACAATTCACCCTTAGCGTCATTATTTCATGATAGAAATTAAGTACATTGATAAAATGTTCAAGTTTTTCTCCTCAATTGGGCCAAAAATTAAGAAATCTTCCATTTTCATACACTTTAGAATGCCTCAATTATTCCTTTTCACCGCACTGTAGATTTATGTTAGTATCAAGGTTTAATTCCGCTAAGTTTCCACTGTGATATGATATATTCAATCTTTTGTATCAATTGATCTAAGATAAATGAAAGGGATTTCAAAACTCCAACATGAAATTGGAATAACAATGAAAGGGATTAAAGATATGAAACTGAATTGCAGGAAGTGCATGGAAACTGCGAAGGCGCATGATGCACTATCGCATGCTTTTTAAATACCTACTGTATATAAATTGCTTTTTGCATTAGTCATGCTACAAAATAACATTTCATTTGAACATGGATAATGGAGTAGAGTAGAGTAGAGAGAGAGACCCTGAGAGAGAGAGAGAGAGAGAGAGAGAGAGAGAGAGAGAGAGAGAGAGAGAGAGAGAGAGAGAGAGAGAGAGAGAGAGAGAGAGAGAGAGAGAGAGAGAGAGAGAGAGAGAGAGAGAGAGAGAGAGAGAGAGAGAGAGACCCTGAGAGAGAGAGAGAGAGAGAGAGAGAGAGACCCTGAGAGAGACCCTGAGAGAGAGAGAGAGAGAGAGAGAGACCCTGAGAGAGAGAGAGAGAGAGAGAGAGAGAGAGAGAGAGAGAGAGAGACCCTGACAGAGAGAGAGAGAGAGAGAGAGAGAGAGAGAGAGAGAGAGAGAGAGAGAGAGAGAGAGAGAGAGAGAGAACCAAGAGGTCTGAAGGAGTTGTTGGCAGAGAATAGTGGCCACCACAATTGCTCAGGTATAACATCTGGCAAGTTCAGAAACACACATTTCACGATCAACAAAGTCAAGTATTGAAGAGCAGGTGATCTTTCGCATGCACTTGCACATTTTAAGTGAAAACATATACATACAATTTCGCCTCCAAGTTGAGATCTTATCCATCTTCCAATCTAGCAGTATATAAAGGAAGGGGAGCGTTTATAAAAACACATACTTGACAAACTTGAATTGAGTGCGCACAACTTGACTTGATCACTCTTATGTTACCATAGCCACCTCTAGTGGTGCTAGCATGTATCACCCGTTAATGGCCAAATTTTCTAACAGATCACCACATCACTTGCTCGTTTAAGCCTTTCAAGAAATCTATCTTTCTCTGCACAGCAAAAAACTTATCCCCATCCACGCGAACCAATGCAAAGTTTAACTGCGAATTTTGAAATTCAATAAGGTGCTTTTCAGATCGATGTTTAACACGGCTGGCAACTGCTTCATCTTGATGTCTCAGCGCCTAGTGATTAAGGCTGCGTTTACACTGTACCAGATCATTTTTTGATCCGATACAAAGATGGTACAGATCAGACGTGCGCTTACACTAGATGTAGTGATCCGGTACAATTTTTTACCTGCTATCAGTGACAGTTTCATACCTGCTAGGAAAGAGGGACAGTTGTGTACCTGCACTGCTCCAAAAGTGTACCGGTACAGTGTATACGCGAGGGAAAAGGAACACTTTTGTATCGGATGAAAAGTGATCCGGTGCCGTGTAAACGCAGCCTAAACCACCTAATTCTGAGTTTCAAATTAGCTTAGTCATTGGTACAGAGATCAACAAAGAACAAGGTAGGGCTATTCGAATGTTGCTACGCAATGTGCAAATAGAATCAAGTAAAATAAAGAAGGAATTGTCACCTCAACATTTGTTCCTTTGAAGACAATAAATCATTGGAAAAAGAATGAGCGCATGAAGCCATTTATTGACCAAAACACAAAGGGTTTTTCAGAACATTGAAACAGCTGGCGGCCTATCACAGTAATTCCTGCCCTATCAAAATCATGGAGAAGATCATTTATAATCAACTGTCCCTGTACCGAGAAGCGAATGCGAACGGTCTGTTGTGCCCACATCAGTTTGGGTTTAGGCAAGGGAGATCAACGAAACCTGCATCAACATTTTGACAATGTATACAAAAAAGCGGCAGTCAGAGTAAAGCTATTATCTCGTATTCGCGAAAAAGTCAGCCCTTGTGTAGCAGAATCGATATATGAATCAATTATACGGCCCCTACTGTTGTACTACTACCCACTACAGCTTTCGCTACCCCAAGGAACAGTAAACAAGCTGCCAAAATTGTGAACCCAAAGCTAAGATAATGTCATGGGACAGTATTGAAAAAACACGGAACACAAGGGTTGCCATTGACGTGTTTAAATCATTGCATGATCTTCTACCCGCAGACCTGAATGGTTACTTCAAAAGACGTGAGCATGAAATAAACACAAGAGGCAATGGCTCATGTGTTGTCTTACCAAAAATGCGCTCTGAAACTGGAAAAAATCGTTTGCTTACCAGGGAGCCCACATTTTCAACCGACTCGAAAAAACAACCTGTGACGAAATATCCATCGTGCTATTCAAAGAGAAACCAAAACTATCGAAGTCTCTGTAGATGCCCAAGAAAAAACGTTTTTGACTCTAATGAATTCTTATTCCTTAATTGTACATTATTCATTATATTCTGCTTTTTACCTTGATTTTAACTAAAACAATTGTCAATAGGTAGGATTACAGGTCCTTGAATGATAACAGATATTTTTACATCTGAACAAGTCAACCCGTCAAAATATCATTTCTTTACATCCCCCTAAAATTTTTGCAGAAATGCCTAGTTACACATCCCCCAGAGCCCCCCAACTTTGCAGCCCTGGTATAGCTATGACGTTGACCTTTTACCTCAGCATATATCCGCCGAATAGTAGGTCAGCGTTGCATCCTACCTATCCACCTTTATTGTTTTGCCATCTTTCAAATCTTAAGGGCGATTTCCGTTCCTTGAAAAGTGAGGGGGCAGGTTGGGATTTGCGATGAGCAGAGAGTGGCGAGTGCGAACAGCCATCTCCATTGATTGGCTCGAAAGAAACAAGATGGCTGCTACGATTAGCACACTCTGGGGTGCTTCGAAAGAAAATCTAAATCATGTGGGTTCTGGGGTCGAAGACCGCTGTTTGAAAGGAAAAAGAGCGAAAAGGGAATTTTGGTTCACCAGATCTTCCAAAACATCAGCCCAATATCGCTTTCTATGGGAGCCAAAAATAGATTGAAATAATTGCGCGCTTTGCATCTTGGGATCGCAACTCGGACAAACAATTCCCAGCTTCGAAGGCCTACTGAACGCAAGTGATAAAAACGAAGTTCATCGTATTGTGCTGGACAACAAAAAGACAACCAAGCATTGTTGTTGGGGTGTCTGCAAGTCAGATAGGAGGTATCCAGATCGAATGCAAGAGGGATAACTCTACACGGCACTTTTTAACCCAGGTTCAACCCAGGTTCAACTCAGGTTCAACCCAGGTTCAACCCAGGTTCAACCCAGGTTCAACCCAGGTTCACAGGCTTGACATTTGTCATGTTAATCGAGCGAGCCCGGGTTGAACCTGGCTTAAGAAAGTCCTGCTCATGAGTCGGGTTGAGCCTGGGTTGAGGATCGTGTAAATCGAATCGGGGTGGAACCCGGGTTGATAAGCATAATTCGCATGTGCAGTGATATGCGTACTCGAAAAGGCGCCAAGATGTAATTTTGCTGTTTGTGGCCTAGTGCTAACTTTCGAAAAAATAATGGCAGCAGAAAAGGGAAGTAGCAATCACCATCTTTGTTTTCTCAAAAGCAGAGTAACTGATGAAGTGCGCATGCGTGATTATTGGCTATCCCGGGTTCAACCCAGTTTCCTATTCACACGATAAAATCCTGCGGAGCATTGTAAATCGGAGAGGGTTGAAACCTGGGTTGAACCCAAGTGCCGTGTAAACTGGGCTATGGAAAGACATGGCGAATTTCAAAGACTAGTACGTGACCTACAATGGTTTGATAGCAAATACTTTTTCAAACACTTTCGCATTCATGTTGTTAACGTTTGTCGGCCATGCCTCCTTTCATTCACCCCCAAAGTTGCAGCACTCTGACTGGCTGACACTTTAGGCGCACAAAAAGAGCTTAAAATAACTTAACTGTCATGCGCGTTGTATTCGATGCCGTGCTGCCAACGCGCATGTGCAATACATCCTCGACGTTTCTTTTCTCGCCCGCCCGCTCACTTTTGAAGGGATGGAAATCGGCCTTAAGATCAATAAACTTGATCTGATCTCTTCTCCTCTTAGCGTTTCGCTTTCTTCTTTCTTCCTTTGCTGGCTTTGTATAGGCCATCATGGTCTTTCCTCAACATAACTCACTCAATCCTACAACTTGCCATCTTTCAATTCTAAGATCAATAAACTTGATCTGATCTCTTCTCCTCTTAGCGTTTTGCTTTCTTCTTTCTTCCTTTGCTGGCTTTGTATAGGCCATCATGGTCTCTCCTCAACATAATTTACTAACGAAAAAAACTAAAAAAGTATCGGTTGTAAACATGATGGCCAAAAAGCATTCCTGCGAAAAGTAATGTCTCACTTTCAAGCCAGCTTCGATACCAATTCTCGATACTCTCGTATTGTTCACTTTGTGGCAAAATTTGGGGCAGGGTGTTGAGAAAGAAGGAACTTGCCATCTGCATCACCATACCCTGGCTGAGGATGGTAGCTCACTAAAAAGGTGCTCCCAGAAGCTCTGGAATTCAACTCTACAAGCTTTCATAGTGAGGGGTGCCTACTAATTTTCTTACTCTACAGAATCCACCGCAAAAAAATAACAAGGAATAGTGTACACTGATGGATCAAGTATGTACAAAATATGTTCATTACTATACATACAATGTCAAAATCATGAAATATTCCATCTGATTTGTGATTCATATTTACATACGTAGATTAGAGCAAACGGGAAGAGACAGTGAAAGAAGCAGTAATCAAGATGGAAAAACATTGGAGTGAAGGTGGCATGAATTAAGGAGGCAGTAGAGTAGAGACACAAAGATGGCAATATTTAAGACTATAATGATTTAGGTGTCCCTTGAAAAACACTACGCATGAATCCTATCTTTGTTTGCTGCCATTTTTGAGGTGTAGAAAGAGCCTCAAGATCAGGCTAACTAACAAAATATTCTGCAACACAGAAAGATCTCAGATCTAATAGTGGCAGTGCAGACAGAAATGGTCCAAAATGGAGATGACATGTGACTTGCTGGTTTAAATGGTGAAAAGGGTAAGCTGTGATGACAGCAAGAGTCGTGAATATTACATAGAGTGTATGGTGGCATTTCACGTTCAAAAGAGGCACCTAACTAATGATTTGAAGCAATAATAAGTCGCACAGCAACTTACGTCTTTTATTTACAAAGATACATTCAAAGGCTAATAAGGAACAAAGTCAAACCCTAACTCCAGGTCCACGAGGTCTGAAAGAATACAAAGGTTCAAAGAATTCAGCAACCGAGTGTATTTGAATCCGGGTCGAACTGCAAATCTTCAACATCTCAACCAATACCCCCTGGAAGTAATGAAAGCTTTAAGAAAGCTTTGTTGGTCAGATATAAACTGGGGTGTGGCAAACTTGAGCGGTTTGTGGTGCTGGCATCCTTTCATTAATTCTACGCGCTCTGCTTCCAAAATGAAAATAATTCTATTAATACAGATGCATTTTCTGACTTTTCCCTTGTCCTTGCCCATCTACCTTGGTCCAAATCAAAGGGAAGACACCGACTGATCCAACTGCAATTCTTTTCCTTTCAACTAGGCCAATCTTTACCGACCCAGACAATTCCGAATTGGCTCTGAAGGGCTTCACCTTGGACATCTTCACCCTATCAGTTCAAAGGTGGAAAGAAGTAAGGAAAAGTCAATCGAAAACTCTGATCAAATTGAGCAATCTTTGAGTTATGACCTGAACTTAATTGACAGTTGATACATTGTCTAAACGGTAGAGAGCATTGAAATTGGTTGGAAAGAGCCAAATGTTTTAAGATCCAATCCGTCTTGCACATATCAAAGCATAAGTGCTAGATATTAGGAAGCGAAGTACGAAATCGATGAACTATTCGTGTAAGCAAGAGGAAAATTATTTTTGCCTGACATGGTTTAAGCATGGCCTCAAGACTTATGCAACTTCTGCACTCTTTGTTGCTCCCACTATTTGGCAAAGGGATCAAAGAGCCACACTTCCTTATATCTTCTTATCTTCTTGACGGTGAACAACAAGAGATGGAGCAATACGCTCAACGCATCATAAAAAGCGACATGCCGGATAGGTAGTCAGTCAATATATGAGAGGTTACTGTGGAAACATGTGCGCAAGACGTGTGCAACTGCAAAGGTCTGGGCAAAATCTTTACCGAAGAGTTGAAACAATGTACTATTGCTCACTTCCAGATTATGTTAATGCTATGACTTTTGTGAAAGGTATCCAAAGTCAGAAATAACCCCAAAGAAGAATTACCTTTTCGAATAAAGTCTATAGAGCTTGCTAATTAGCATTGTCGCCAACAGTGAGGCAACTGCCAGGGGTATTCCGATATACAGCAAAACTTGTACACTGGTCAGCCTTCCTCTCCTCCGCCGGGTGGTGTCACCTCTTGGTCCTCCTTTTGTCACAGGGCTTATTATTGTTCCAGTAGGCAAATCCGGGTTTGTTGTGAAGCTGGGTCCACTAGAAGTAGTTTCGTCTCCAGAACGAGATTGCGAGCTAGGTAACATTATGACTTTGCTAACAGTTAGTGCATGGCTTGGTCTTACATATGAACTATCCAAATGACTTTTAGTTTCAATAGCTGTAGACATAAAATGCCCTGGAAGCACGGACGTTTCTGACACTCCTAATGGAAATGACATTGTTGATTCGATTTCACGACCCGTTGTTGCACTTTTTTCGCCATAATGCTGCTTCACCGTTGCACATAATTTTGATAAAATTTCCGTCGTTTTTACGCTGTATCCTTTAATTACTGTCACTCTTTCGCTGTTTTGTTGAGTTTCTGTCCGTTCCAGATCACTCGCCTTCGATTTTGCCCCCGATGTCACGGCGTTTCTGTTTCTGAAACTTATTGCCATGGTGTTACGATTTGAGTGTGGTATATCACTGACTTTGTAGCCATGCCTCAATGGACTGGTTGACAATAAGACAAGGGCACTGCGAAGCATTTTGTGGCTACTTGAAAAAAGAAGCTCGTGGGAGGGAGATGAACGCGTTGATGGGGAAATCAGATGTGGCAAGCCAGCCTTTGAAAAGGACCCTCTTGAAGAATCCCTGAGGTTGCCAGAGCTGGATAATGACGACGACGACGACGACGATGATGATGATGATGATGATGATGATGGTGATGATGATGATGATGATGGTGATGATGATGATGGTGATGATGATGATGATGATGATGATGATGATGGTGATGATGATGATGGTGATGATGATGATGATGATGATGATGATGATGATGATGATGATGATGGTGATGATGATGATGATGATGGTGATGATGATGATGATGATGATGATGATGATGGTGATGATGATGATGGTGATGATGATGATGGTGATGATGATGATGATGATGATGATGATGATGATGATGATGATGATGGTGATGATGATGATGATGATGGTGATGATGATGATGGTGATGATGATGATGATGATGATGATGATGATGATGATGATGATAATGATGATGGCAGAGTGGCAAAAGGAAAGATTTTTGCTTTGGATGACGATCTCCAAGGACTGACTGAAATCAATGGTGACATTGTAGAGGAGAGACCTGAAATTAAAAATATTGCACAATGAGTGAATATTGTATCCTTCTTCCTTACATGAATAACCCAAGTGCAACGCACGGTAGGAGGGTTTTGTGAAGCAAGTGAACTAACTTATCAAAGATTTCGCAGAAATGGTGAAAATTATAAAAACAGTATACAATCCAGACAGTATACAATCCAGATAGTATACAATCCAGATAGTACACAATCCAGACAGTACACAATCCAGATAGCACACAATCCAGACAGTACACAATCCAGATAGCACACAATCCAGATAGCACACAATCCAGACAGTACACAATCCAGATAGTACACAATCCAGACAGTACACAATCCAGATAGTATACAATCCAGACAGTTCACAATCCAGATAGCACACAATCCAGACAGTACACAATCCAGATAGTACACAATCCAGATAGCACACAATCCAGACAGTACACAATCCAGATAGCACACAATCCAGACAGTACACAATCCAGATAGCACACAATCCAGATAGCACACAATCCAGACAGTACACAATCCAGACAGTACACAATCCAGATAGTATACAATCCAGACAGTTCACAATCCAGATAGTACACAATCCAGACAGTACACAATCCAGATAGTACACAATCCAGATAGCACACAATCCAGACAGTACACAATCCAGATAGCACACAATCCAGACAGTACACAATCCAGATAGCACACAATCCAGATAGCACACAATCCAGACAGTACACAATCCAGATAGCACACAATCCAGACAGTACACAATCCAGATAGCACACAATCCAGACAGTACACAATCCAGATAGTATACAATCCAGACAGTTCACAATCCAGATAGTACACAATCCAGATAGCACACAATCCAAATAGTACACAATCCAGATAGTATACAATCCAGACAGTACACAATCCAGATAGTACACAATCCAGACAGTACACAATCCAGATAGTACACAATCCAGACAGTACACAATCCAGATAGCACACAATCCAGACAGTACACAATCCAGATAGTACACAATCCAGACAGTACACAATCCAGATAGTATACAATCCAGACAGTACACAATTCAGATAGTATACAATCCAGACAGTTCACAATCCAGACAGTACACAATCCAGATAGTACACAATCCAAATAGTACACAATCCTCTAACTTTCCTAAAAACCAAAGTTGAATACAAAGCGAAGTTGACTTGCGTATTTTACAGTAGTAATTGACAGAAGACACATTCACAGCGCTAATTTGCTTCATTCTGTAGCAATCGAAGAAGTTTCTCGTTACGTGGTAGGCAAAAAACGCTTCCTTGCTGCATGTTTAGAAAAAGCATGGGTCGGCAACCTTCAACAATCAATTTCACCCGATTTCTACAACAAAAAAGACGTCGGGAGCCGCATGACACGCAACACCCACCTGACTCGTGATTGAAGAGCTAACTGAAAAGCCAAGCTTAAAGCATGAATGTCATAACTCTAACGCTACACTCCATGGACGGCCATAACAGTATGTACATGCAGAGCCCATTCCTTTCTGCACAGCTATTCATTCTTCATCGCTACAAGACCTAACTACCAATTTATTGATACTGAAGTCAGCCTTCAACATTAAAAAATCATCAACCTCTTTGAATCTGAAAATAATTAGATGCACTGTGAAAAAATAGCGAACTGAAATAAAAAAATTAGAAGATCACCATGAGAATCTTTCAGCTCAGCTGGCCACAGGGAGCTGGATATTACCAATCCCTGGTGCAGAGTGATCAAAAAGCGAGCCAAGGTGGTACTGTCTGATAATTATCATAATAAACCTGTTTCCGATACGGACGCCATTATGAAACGCGTTGCATTCTGGGTTGGCTAGGGGGCAAACAAACTGTTGTCAGTGCCATCTGTGAGCTCACCACACTAAATTTCACTGCTTTGCGTATCTACTTCGTATTTATGGGTAAATCAGATCACTTTGCTGTTTGGGGATTTGACCATGATCGCAGGTATCCTGAGAAATATGTTGTGAAGGATCACATTGCAGAGTTTGATGGCTCTTTAGCAATGCGATTTTGGTCCTGTAAATCTCAAAACTATTCCATGTGGTAGAGAATGATCAAGAGAGAAGTCGTCGGTAAAGGGTCGAGAAAGGCATTATTCCAACTTGGTAAATACACAAACGTTTGTTCCAACCATTTTGCCTTTGGAAGATCGACAGACAGTTCTCTGCATCCAACTCTTTACCTCAGAGGTTACGATAGGCCTAGCGGGCCACCAAAGTCAAAGAGAAGGCGGCTGGACCGTACGAATTCGCACCGTTCTCTCGAATGGTCATCTTCTCCATCTGCAAGCCAGTCAACAACAAAAGTGATGCCAAAAGAGCAACTTGATGCGAGGGCTTCTTCCTCCATTGTTGGAAATTCTGCTGACGAACATTAATCTTTGATAGCTACTGCAGCTGTGGCGGAGCCTTTATCTCCAATCGAAAAACAGTCTAAGCCTTCCCCTGTTTCGCCTTCTTCATAATCACAGCCTAACTCTTCTGTTGCTGATGACCTCCATTTGTCATTGACTTCTTCCTCTCCCAGCATATTTGCTACTTCAAGATTATGTTGGGAAGCTGTTTCCTCCAATGATAACATTATGAAATTATACACTGGTTGTCCTACAGCAAAAGTGTTCATGTTCATTGTAAATCGAATCAGACCAAAGCATGGATAAGTTTCATACTATAGAGGAAAATAATCAAGCAATGCTAAGAAATATTAACATAGCCCATCACATCACTTTTTCACAGGAAACGTTGGCAAAATAGTGTAGTCCCACTGTTCTGCTGCTTGGCAACAGTTTGTTTGCCCCCTGGCCAACCCAGAATGCAACGCGTTTCATAATGGCGTCCGTATCGGGAAATAGGTCCATTACAATTGTCCCATAACTACGATTGTATAGAAATAGAAATGGTCAATTTGGTTGGGTTAATCAACCCGGCGATAGGGTTAGGGTAATGAATTCACCGAGATAATTGCTTGAGAATTGTTCGATAATCATCCGAAAAACAAATTTATGAACAAATCAATAAATGATTTCTTTTCCTTCTTTTATATTTGAATTAATTTTCACAGAGTTGAATACGTTCAGCATGACAAGTATAAATAGACAGAATTACAATGTGCCCCGTTTAAAAAACATACTTAGCAAACTTTGCATGTTTGAATTTCCTATGAAAGTATATGAAAGAAGAGAAATATATGAAAGAAGAGAAATATATGAAAGAAGAGAAACATATGAAAGGAATGGGATTCAGAGGTCAAACGTATCTGCTAAGCGTGGATTTAGATCATCCACCCTTTTTTTTAGTGAGTTATGTCTTTGGTCTTTCAAGCAGCTTTTTAATGTCACTTAGAAAGTAGCAAGCGAAGGAGCAATCCAGCATCAACTGCATCCCTTTTGAAGGCTTAGAATAGAAAACGTCTTCAACCCAATCATTTCTTCAACGTTTAACCACCCTAGTTGTGATGTCAGTGGTAACGATATTTGATCGTTGGGATCATAGAAATTTTCGAATTACAATAAGTTCAAATTGCAGAGATTCGAATTGTAGAAATTTTTCATTAGGAGATTGTCATGAACCTGAAACTTTTGTTCGAATTAGAAAAATTTCGAATTGCACGAGTAATAGAAACTAGTACTTAAATCAAAGCTTTTTATCTGACAGGTGTGTGGAAACTGCGAGGGCGCATGATGCACTATCGCATGATGACTGTCGATGGCGTGAAAATTAATTCAAAGTTTTGATTAATTATAGTTTTGCTTTTTAAATACCTACTGTATATAAATTGCATTTTAGCATTAGTCATGCTACAAAATAACATTTCATTTGAACATGGATAATGGAGTAGAGTAGAGTACAGAGAGAGACCCAAAGAGAGAGAGAGACCCTGAGAGAGAGAGACCCTGAGAGAGAGAGAGAGAGAGAGAGAGAGACCCTGAGAGAGAGAGAGAGAGAGAGAGAGAGAGAGAGACCCTGAGAGAGAGAGAGAGAGAGAGAGAGAGAGAGAGACCCTGAGAGAGAGAGAGAGAGAGAGAGAGAGACCCTGAGAGAGAGAGAGAGAGAGAGAGAGAGAGAGAGAGAGAGAGAGAGAGAGAGAGAGAGAGAGAGAGAGAGACCCTGACAGAGAGAGAGAGAGAGAGAGAGAGAGAGAGAGAGAGAGAGAGAGAGACCCTGAGAGAGAGAGAGAGAGAGAGAGAGAGAGAGAGAGAGAGAGAGACCCTGAGAGAGAGAGAGAGAGAGACCCTGAGAGAGAGAGAGACCCTGAGAGAGAGAGACTCTGAGAGAGAGAGAGACTTCCGAACGTAATAAATCATATAATGGTCACTCGGGCCAATTTTTGGAACTCCAGAATGATCTATGCAGTCAATCAGGGTAAACGTATGAAGATTTCCCCCCTATTAGGCTCTTTTATAAGTAAAGATAAAGTGTGTCAAAGTAAATATCGTAGCTTACATTGCTTAAGATAGCTGACCGAGCTCGTCTTATAATCAGACCTTTGGGCAGGAATGAGCTTGATAGAGCAACAGAGTTGAACAAAATGCAGAAGGGGATGCTTATAATTGATCATACACTCAGCTCCTTGCAAGTCACACGAAATTTAATTAGATGGACAAGTCATAAAGTCGGTTACTTACCTAACTTTAAGCTGCAATTCTCGCCACCATATCCATAGCTACAGATCTTCGCTCCTGTCTCTTTATCACAATAATACCGACCACGATTTGAAGGTTCCTCCATGCAACCAGTGAAAATGTCGCATTTTGCACCATACCACCCTGCATTGCATACAATGTTGCCAGTTGAATTACATCGATACCTCAAAGAGCTGCTATCATTACTGGCACAATATTTGTCACAACTTGGTCCATACCAATCACTGCGGCACAGTATCTTTCCATTCCGAGTGCAGTAACTTTTGCTGGTATTCTGACAATGTACGTCACAATTAATTCCATACCAGTTGGTATCGCATTCTTTGGATCCGTCTCCTGAGCAAGAATAGCTTGCATTAGCATCACTCTTTGCTACACAATGAATGCTGCAGTTAGGCCCGAAAAAGTTTTCACTGCAAATGACGATGCTGCTGTTAGTACAACGAAGATGTCCAGCTTCATCTGCGTAACAATAATTTGTGCAATTCATTCCATAATATTTTTCAGCACAAATCTTCTCTCCGCTTTTACTACAGTTAAAGTTATCCATCACTTTGCAATACTTCCCACAATTTTCCCCGTACCAATTTTTGTGACAAATTTTGTAACCATTGCTGTCGCATGTGTAATGTTCCATCCCATCGCCTTTAGTAGCGCAGAATTGAGTGCAGTTGACCCCATACCAGTTCGAGAGACAAATCTTATCGCCTTGGCTACTACATACGTAGTGTCCATGTGCATCACTGCGAGGTTCACAGAATCGAGTACAGTTAATTCCATGCCAATTGGGTAAACAAACCCGTCTGCTGTTGTCATAGTCACAAGTAAAATGGCCTAGTTCGTTGTCCATTGGCGCGCACAGCTCTTTGCAAGAGGGTTTGAAATAGCCCTTGTCGCAAAATATCCTGTAGAAGGCAGGGTGTTAAAGATTGATAAATTGTTCATAAATCATAACAGAATGGCTTGATTAAAGAATAATCTGCCATTGGAGGAATGAGAAGCCATGAAATGATGATATAACGAAACCATTAAACTGAAACATAGCATTTTGACTAAAAAATCCTTAACAGGCTCTTTACCTTAATTAGATCGATATTTTTTATACTTTACAGCTTCCAGCAAAAAGCTGAGTATTCACTTAATGAGTTAAATTCAGTCCTCGAGTATCATGTATTGCAAACACCGAGTTACTATTAGGAATGTTTGTCATGATTTGCTATGTAGTCAGTCAGGGTAAAGCTAACTCTGGTTAATTGTAAAGTAATTTTTTTGAAAGTGGTAAGGTGTTTGGTCGATAATCATATGATCAATGGTGCAGTCCTCAACTCCAACTTTGCAATGCTCACTTAGAATGGGGAGAATCACCAGCTCGTAATTTCATGCGTAGAAATGATCAGGTATGGCCAGGACGAGAGGAAGGACCAAGATGCGGTTCAACAGACAGCTTCTCTGTCTCCTTAAATCTGCCTTGAAATAGTTTTTGTCCCGCAGACGTCTTTCAGTCGGCCCTTGTAGTAAGACCATACTTTGCGTCCTAATTCCTTTCATGCAACCGACCATAGCAATTTCTGCGTTTCTAGGATACAGTTGTCAAATACTTCACATCAAAAGCTTTTTGTGCATTGAACATGGAAGATCTATCATCTCCTATTGAAGAGTTTGAAAGTACCATGCTAGCAGAGATTTGAAAAAACAGTTATCGTCATACTTGTATGTTATTGTCAGTTGTGAGCTGTACCCTCTTAGAATTTGATCGTGTGCAGTAGCTGTCGCTTCACCAGCATCAGGCCCTACTGCTATGGTTACCTCGTGGTCACTAACCAAATCAGAACGACGCCAGCCTAGGAGACTCTCTCCATCGTCATCTAATACATTTATTTTTGCTTTGAAGCCTTCCTAAAATGTGAGAGCAAAAAATTTAATCCAGTACTTTTATAAAAAAATTTCATGGGAAACAGTTCTTGAAGGATTAAGAAAGGATGATACAGCGACACCAAAGAACAAGTTCTCTTACCCAGAAAGGCTTCTGTTAATTGCGTAGTATCTCCCTTCACCTCGTTAGTTCTGCTTTCGAAATTATGCCCTAATTCCCTCCGTACAGGTACTTGGCACAGTTGTTCGAGCACTGTCTATGGTGCTGTAGGTCTCGGGCTCGATTCAACACTTCTACCCGCACCTGGATGGTCTCTACTTGTCCACTCAGCAGTTAAGGGGTACCTGGCGTAAGCCGGGGGTAATGTGACAATGAAAAGGACTGATTGACTAACTCTCCAAGGCCATGGCTCAGGATGGTACCTTCCTTGCAAAATTCCCCTTAGTGCTTCTATTGAGTATAGGATTCATCCCGACTTCAGCCTTACATCAAAGATCAACATAAAGATCAATATCAAAGATCAATATAAAAGATGGGGACACTTAAAAGAACGCACATTGCATGTCAGTGCTGGGAATATAGTAAAACTGCTTTTGACCCCCAAAATATGGAAACATGTCGTAAAAGGTACTAGCGCCCTCACAATGACCAAATTTTTGCGGACCTAGCAGGCAAAAAGGATGGCAACGTGTAGCGATTGGGTATCAGTTTAGACCAATCAAAATCGAATTATAAACGCTGATAAGAATGAAAGCGTACCGTCCATTGGTCGAATGAGTGAATGATTGGGTTGGGAATGCCATGCCCAAGAGAGCTTGAAAAATCGAATGAATCGTCCCCAAGGACAGGTGTTTGAAAACTCATCAAGGCACACGTGGAGCTGCGACTGAGCAGCGTCAGACACAACTTTAAGAATATGTCACAGTCACTTATGCAGTATCTGATATTGTCACAACAGCTTCCACTTTTTTGTCTACTGCTTGGGTTGTAAAATTTGACAAATTTCAATGACAATTTCCCACTTGATTCTGATGTCTATAGAAAGAAAAATGAAATGAGCTGACGATAAAAAGGAAGAACTCCATCGAGGGACTCAAATAAAAAATAAACTCACTCATTGTAAGTAACTTGTCAACTCTTCCAAGTCAATCATTGTTCACCGCTCATCTCTTCTACAACTGTTCATTCATTAGTTCCTTCATCTTCTCCAAAAGAAGTATCTGATTTATTCCCGTATTAATTCTTCACCCCGTCTGATTGGTACTTCCTTTCGTTCGTTCGTTCTTTCTTTATTTATTTCTTCAATTATTTCTTTCTTCCGTTCATTCGTTCTTTTCTTTTTTTCTTCTTTGACAAACTTCTGAACCATTCGCAAGGATCCCTTCTGTCTGTTTGCGGTAGCGAGTCAGTCTCAATGTTTGTCAAAGGAAATTGAGATCCAGCTCCAAATGAAACTGCAGCCACTAGAAGATTAGACGGCGCGGGCGACTGACTCGATCCTGCTTATAGAATTGCCATACAGGATCAATCTAATCCTTAATCGCTATCATCAAATCAACAATGAAGATTGAACTAATCATCACCACCCACGCTACTAATCATTCGATCAATCCCATAACAAAACCTTTGAATGATTGCAATAATTCATCGTAGAAACAACTTGAAGTTTCGTGCAAAATCCTCCATCATGTAATCATATGATAAATCAATCAATCAATCAATCAATCAATCAATCATTCATTCATTCAATCAATCAATCATTCATTCATTCAATCAATCAATCACTCATTCATTCATTCAATCAATCAATCAATCAATCAATCAATTCATCAATCCATCAATTCATCAATCCATCAATCAGTCAGTCAGTCAGTGGTCAACTGGAACTAAGATAGATCTATATGCCTGTTTGCAAACAACTTTCGTTCGATTAAAAAGGCAAGCGAACTTTCATGCTAAGTAGAACTGAGAATGCTTTAAAATGATTTCGTGTCATTAAGTAAGTAACTCAAACTCCCATTGCTGGGAATGGATGCACCGTATGTCATCAAGGTAATGTAAAACTTTGGAAGCATGCGTGTCTTCTCTCGTAGAAATTTTAGTTAGCGCATAATATGGGTAGAGAAAATTTTGATGCTATAAATCACAACAATTCTCTGTGGATTTTGAGCTCCAAGTTGGAAATTTTCAAAGCAACAAAATCACATTGGCTTCATAAGGAAGTACGAAAACTCAGCGAATGAAACTGAATGGAATTGTCCTTGATGTTCCATTCATTTGAGATGGTAAAACTCTCGTGACACAGACGTGGGTAAGAAAAAATGGACAATGATAAGCGTATCTCATCTCATCGGGTTATTAAAAATGAAAGGAAGCCTCCGATTCAGCGGAAAAATGCTGGGCTACTGCTTTCCTGGCCTTTTTGCTCCTGAAATAAGACTAGACAGCGATGATCTTCCTCAGTTGTACAATCATATTCTAAAATGGTAGCCGAACGATGGAGGATGTGTTTCAAGTAATACTGAACACTGTCACAGAAATTTATAACCTTTCAGTCTGGCACTTATCTTACTATGAAATTTCAGTTGATTGAAGGAACTCTGGAATTAAATCTGAAGTTGAGGTTGAGATTAGCCAAAGGGTAAAGTTTTAAAAGGCACTTTTCTATACGGCTCTTTTACTTGTGAAAGATATTGGAATGCTATGATTACAAAGCAATAATGCTGTATCATACCTTTACGAAAGATAATACCAGAGCCAATATCAAGCGCAAAGTATCCATCCCAAAGTTTCAACGCCTCTGGAGTCAAGGCGTTGTACTACCTTGTCGTCTCGGGGTTTTGACCCCTGTCAATGGTATTGGGTAATCCCTAATACGCTATGGTCAACGGAAGTACTGGGTGAAACCAAATTCAATGGCAAGACACTTCCAATCATGTGACAGGTGACTGTCGTGATAACCAATCAGTTACTACTATTACTTCCCCGAAGTCCTTCGTATCAGGCAATGTTGTGATGAATGATGGGAACCACTCGTTGCCTTTACTGCAGTAAGAGGCAGATGCGATGGACTTACAAGCGATTGCAAACACCCCCAAATCTGGTCTTAAGGCCAAGGAACCATACTTGATTTTGACGTATTTATTTACGGAAAATGATCTTAAGAACTATTACTTCAGTTGAGATAATCGTCATCATGACGTTGCTCCAGTGAGAAATGTGGATGTACGTCGCAGATAATAGTGTCTCTGCAATTGACCACGCACTTCCAAGTGCACCGTAGAAGAAGAGACACCTAACTGATCATCAGTCCTGCCCCTGACCAATGGCAAAATAATACACCCCGCGACAGCTAAGTCTTTTTCTGAGGCAACTACTCTTATCGCAGATACGTAGATCTATGACCTAACAGGCAAGAGTTGCTACTTTGTAGAATAGTGAACCCCACCAGAGGCCAGCTTTATGGCTCCGTGCATGGTCAAGGCAAAATTTGCATAATTTTTCAAACTTCTGATTTTCGGACTACTTTAAATTGAAAAAAATCAAATCCCATCCTTGAAGCAAGGGTTATGGAGCAAATGGTCGGAGAAGTGCCATCGCGAGCCAAGGTAATGTGAGATAGAATGGCCAGCTCCTTCCCTTGCTAAATTTTACGCAACTTTACGCCGCATCCATTCGTAGAGGGAGAGACAGAATGCATTCAGAATTGGAAGTGGGCGTACCTAGCAGCTTTAACACAGTAAATATGTACTCTCATCACTTGGCTAAATGCCCCTTTTTTAAACTCATTTAATCAAGGTCTTTTTCTAAAATCATCCGAGTGTGCATCAAAATCTGCCAACAGAATTCATGTCGAGATTCGATACAAAATCACCCCCCGTGCTGTATTTATCTCTTTTTAATCTCTTGTTTACGTTCGCTTCCATTTCAAGGATCAATCGCCTTATTCAGCTTGATAACTTGTACCTACATGCCGTCACAATATCAAAGCCCATTTCTTCGCACTCCTTTCGCTGGGTAATTTCCAGAATTCAAGTTGATCTCTCAATGTAACATTCTAAACTCACTGGTAAATTATAAGCCATGGATTCGAATGGAAGACTTCTTGAATGGAGCGATTGCGTCAGAGAAAATCAATTTATCGTCTATTACAAAGAAGTGCCCGCTTTATAGAGACTGCGTTGTGCTACATACACTTGAAAAACACACTTGCTCATCTGGGAGCAAGTGGCGGCTCTAGGTACTGCAGGGTCAGGGGCTGAAATCATACATGGGGCCCTTCTTTCAAAATCAGTTGTTTACCAATGATTCTTGATTCCTTTTCTACCAATTTCTTTCTTCTGCTCAAGTTAAAAATCTTTTGAAATTTCCATCTTGGGTGCAGGGTTCCTTCTAGGCTACAAAGTGTGGGGCTATGCCCCCTTTAACCGCTACTGTTGCTCGTAAATACAACGTTGTCAACACCATAGGGTATCCATTCCATGGGGTAAGCGCATCAAAGCAAAGTGTTCCATAGGGTGTACCCTTGTAGAGGTGTCCTATCTACTAGGCGCCTGCTTTTCAGGATGTCAATTTTCCAGATTGTGGCATCAAGAGGTGTTCCTTCTTGTTGTCTATTCCAAATTGTACGGTTGATAGCTGGAACGCTAGTACATATGACCTGAAAAAACCCGTTGCATGTTTTCTGTCAACAAGGATACAAATCTGACTGAATGTGAATAGATAGAAATGTAACAGTGTGAAATTTCACATCGGACTGTTGATTGAAGACGCGTTGTACAGTAGATCGGGCCACACCAAAGGAAAGAAGCGATTAGCATGAGAAAATCCAGGGCACGTCAAGGAGAAATGACAGAAGCGAAATGTGGCTTCGTAACCCTCTTGACTTTGATTCAATCTTTTGGAATGCCAGCTGTGACTACTTTGCTGCTGGCTGGGAGCGCTGCGAGGGCGGAAAACTGAGCAAGCGCCACCTGAACTCAAGAATTCAGTTCAGATGCTCCACCGCAGGCAAAAACCCACGAGGTAAGACTTGTCGATGCTAAGCTATTCAATGACCTTTAAGGTATGAACCATGCTACCCACCCTTGATGCCATTCTTCCCTAACTTAAACCAGGTTCTCATTCACTGCTGGGTAAAGATACAACTGGCATCAGATCACCAGGCAAAATGGAACTCGAACCAGCGGCCTTTTGAGCAGGAAAAGATAGGACTAATCTATATACATTGGAGAAGCTGATCGATAGAGGGGAGAATCTGGAAGCAACGGAACAGTGGGAAAAAACTACACCGGCGACCTCAATCTCAAGGAGAACTAGAACCAGAAGCTGGTTAGAGTCCCTGAATGGGAGTTGCCTTGGTCTGCTTGGCATCCTGGCAACGGATCACATGCAGAGGTGTAAAGAGCAGATGAAGAAAGAAAGGAATCAGGAAAGGTAATTATCTCTTGTAATCATCTCTTTCACGTCAAAGAAGAAAAAGACTGATGGCAAAGAAAAGGAAAAATAAATGCGCAAGAACAGCGAAACAGAAAGGTGTCAGCGTTTCGTTCAGTTACTCAAAAATTCAGGGAAAATTCTAAAAATTCAATTAGATAAACTCTTAAGCACAACCCAACAGCATCAATCAACCGATTGGCAATACAAACAAAAGTTAGTATAACGACTGATAAATGTCTATTTCTTGTTTAAAAAATCCTCTTAAATATTGCAGCTCCTCTGGTCAAAACAGAGAAGAAAGCAACCCTTCACTAAAACGGGGCGATATTTCGAAATAATGAGCCCATCGAAAACGTATGTTGCATGCAGGACAAATCAATAGGCAATAGAGTCTAAATTGAACACGAGGGACAAGGTTACCCAACACCATGCTATACTGCGAACACGTATGCCTGATTTGCATTTAAAAATTGCAAAAGCAAAGCCATTTAATTGATTCTTCGAATTCGGCATGATGAAATTTAGGCCAACTTGCCATTCTGAAAGCATAACAAATCATTCATTTGGTTGTGTACACCAATTGCAAAATAGGCATTCGCCATAACTCGATATGATTGATAGGGACCTCGATCAAAATCATTCAATTAGAATTAATGACTTCAACTCAAATCAGTCCCTCCATCCTTTCAACCAAATTTAATTGAGCCAAGTGGATTTTCCTTAGGAGCATTGGATGAAAAAATCTTGTATTGGTCTTGTCTCAAGGGAAGCATTATCCCCCCTTGAATAAGACTCTGCACTTAAAAACGAAGGCCTGTCAAAGCATTCATATGACACACCACCGCAACGATGATAACGTATGACAAAGAGGGTCTTTCAGCAGTTTACACGGACACAGATCATTTCACGTTGTAAGCAAACTATGACTTATTCAGTGATGCCATTAATGAAGTGGAGCGAGGGGGGCAAACATTCTTTGAAAGACAGATGGGCAACAAGAGGAAAAAGGACAAAGCCATGTAGCTTGAATATTAGACAATACGAAAAATTACACAGGTTTTTTTGGATTGCTCTGCTCCGTTTCAAACATTTCTCTGGATTTACTTCATTGATGAAGAACTCAGCCTCATATAAAACTGATCATGGGGAAGCATCTGTGAAAACGAGCAGGGGACTTATTGCCCCCAAGAAAATACCCAAGGGGATAATCGGAATAGTTGACTCAAGGGTAGCCGGCCATATTGCTTACGCTTGATTAACAAGGAACAAATGCAGATCGAATTTTGTCACTTTTATCTGACTAAATTTATAATAAATGGCATGAATTTTTCGTTTTTTAAACAATGATATGATATTATCTATGACGACAGTCAACCAGTTGCAACAGAAAGATCTTCCTGCAGCCATATTTAACTACCAAAACGGGAAGTCGTTTATAATCATAGTGAAAAATTTCAAAACATAAGTACACCTATAAAATTCAAATTTCAATAAATTAAACATGTATAAACAGTGACTAGAATTATTGCAACACTCTCTCAAAATGTGCATTACCAAAATGCTATGCAAAGTTTGCTGGACTGGTGCTTTTGTTCTGTGCTTGTCTTGAATTAATCCTTTTGCATTTCGGGCAGCTGCCTTTCCGATAGCATGATCTTTTGCGGAGGGAAAAATCGACAAGTTGTTCAAATAGATTTCAGTATTTTCGTTGCCCTATTTACTTTTCATTCATCTTTGCGTAGAATGTGTCAACATGCGTGACGCACGTGGGTGATTGTGCATCCGTCCAATCAAAAATGCTTCCTACGCAAATATCAAAACTAACAGACATTCTCATGCTTTCTTCCTTGCTTTCTTTCTAAAAAGTATTTTGCTTATCGAGAAGTGGCCTGGTAGTTCATCTTGATGTGACCACAGCTCATGATCCCCATGCCTGCAATGACAGATAGCTAGCGACTCTACTCTGGACACGAGGTCCTTACCACAGAGCTGTCCTTGTGTTTGGTATGAAATACCCACCATGCTTATAGTATTGACAATTGATACTTCGCATATCATCAAAGCCTTTTTCATCCACAGAAAAAGATTCAAGTCGAGATGTTTTTATTAAGGAAAAGATACACTAGGTCTAGAGCTACTAGAAATTTCTGCCTCGCATATAAATATGCGTCCTACACAAAATAATACGATGTATCTTGATTCCCTAGACTTTTCAAGAAAATTTGTCATGTGGTCATGTGAAGATGAAAGTCGGTTGGGATGATGGTAGAAAAGATTGAACGTCTCAATTTTGTAGAATCCGTGTTTACTCACATATAGGTTAGCATGAAAAATACACAATGACAAGCAAAGAGGATGAAGAAGTAGAGTGAAGCGTTGGTTTAAACAAAGCGCTTTGCTTTGGGAGTAGGATCACAAAACACCTTTCTTTGTCTTTCAACACCTTACGTCACAACAATTCACCGCTTTTTGGAGCTAAACCTTGGCTCAAACTGAGTGTTGTATGAACGCATCTAAATGAATGGCAACAGTAGAACAGATATTGGGAATGAGGTTAGCTTAGTGGGAGGTTAGCTCAGTGGGAGAGCACATACGATCACATGATCACATGATCACATGATCACATGATCAATGATTCAAATTCTAAGTCTTGCTTAGCTTCATTGAAAATGAATAGAGTTGCTAGTCTTCCGTAATTCCAGGCGAAGGAATCCCAAGGCGCGGCCACAATGCGAGGAAGGGTTTGGCAACTACTTGATACCCATGGGTCCTCCGAAGTGTCATAGAAAGAGCACAAAGAATGATAATATCTTGATTAATGATTCATTAATTGGGTGGTCACAGTGCACTAATCCTTTGAGTACCACGCATAAAAGGATATCGAAAGCGAAGGAAGTTTCCCTAACTTAAAATAGATGGATGAATGGAGACGTTACCACAAAGCTTCCAGGCTGCGCGATACAAGCCGAATCATATAAAGAAAGAATCGAGGCCGTGGTTCTTACCTATGAAACAAGGAAGTGCAGTCCCGACATGCGGTGGCATTGAAGTCGAAGGGAAAGATCACGTCAGAAGACGGGCAAATCTCGCAAATGAAGCCACGCCCTTGGCAAATCTGAAATTCAAAATTATGGTTCATTGGTAGACGGCTACGGAATTTAAGAAGTTAGAGGGAGTGAATCAATTAGCTAATAAGCCCATCTTCCAATCAATCAATAAATCAATCCATAAATCATCTAATCAAGCAGCCAATCATCAAATCAATTGAACAGTCAGTAAGTCAAGAAAATTAACCAAACAGCCTAGCAATCATTCAATAAGTCAATGGGCCAATGAAACAATAAACCAACCAGTCAATCATCCACTCGACTGATAAATCAATCAGCCATAAAAGCAAATTAATAAACCAATCAGTCAAGCTTCAAATCGATCGATTGAAAAATCAATCAGCTCTAAAAGCCAATCAATCAATCATCTAATGTGTCAAAAAGCCAATAAACCAATTAATCAAAGAATCGACGGAATCAATTCTAACCATAACCAATCATAATCAACTCACTGGGCAATCAAACTTTATGTGTTTTCCGAACGTTGCTGTTAATTGAGATAATTCCTCAAGAAGTTTTCCATTATCAACTGTAACTAAATCTTGCATGGTATACATGTGAGCATTCTCTACAAAATGCTGTCTGTCCTTTAACTGAAAAATAACGAGAAAACAGTTCATTAAATTCCCTTTTCTCTTGCAGATTGAATGTCAGAATGTCAGCTCGCAGTATCCGAGATATGCATTAATCCGAGAAAGAGGTGAATGCGGAAGGGTGCTTACCATCAAAAGCAACTTCCCTTCGATTGCTATTCGACAGGAGAGAAGATACCTCTTCATTTCCAATATATGCTCACGCAATGCCTGCAGAAACACGAGCAATGTTAAGTCATACCACCTAGCAATTGCAAAGTCCCAAAGGAGAAGAAACTCAGTAAAGGGGCAAAGCTGATACAAGAATGAACATTATTTCCGCAATTTGCTTTTGTTACCAAATGTTGTTTCTAGAGACTTGAGCCCATTTGGTGTCACGTGGAGAAAGGAATTCCACTGAGGGACCCCTCCGGTGACAAACTCATACCCGGGAGATTAGAAAATCTTGGTTATTGATTGGAAGCAAGAATTGGTTTTTGAGCAGTCTAAAGGTGTTGGGATAGTTAAGTGATAAGATTCTTGCGCATTGATCCCATGGTCAGTGGTTCGAGTCCTCTCTCAGCTAAATTTTACTTAGAGTGAAGAGAGTCGCCAGTTCTCTGTAATTCCAGGCGTAGAAATCAAGAGATGTGTTCACAGCGAGAGGAAGGACCTGGACATTTCTGGATAAGCAAACAGTTTCCCAATGTCCAAATGCCTGTCTTTGATGTCTAGACGAATAACGAAGGGGTATTGCAGGCATCAGCGTTTTGCACAACAAAACAGTTACGGACATGGCAGTTAATATTACGTAGAAGAGCGAAAATGGAATTACGGCACACTAAAAATTTCGTTTCATATTCATCAGAGTGAAAAATAGGGATAATGGCCGAGATAAGACAACGAAGTTATACTTAGATGTGGACCGAGCAAGATCAAAGCGAGCGACTGACCTTAATGACTAGCCATTTTTACCCTATGTTTAACAATTTGACGAAGGTTGAACAAAAAGGTCCTCAATATGACGTAATTATATTTCCACTCTTCTGCACAATTTTGAATCTAGCTAAAAATCTACCATCGGATGTAAAGGAGGTGAACGAAATTGCCACTAAAAGGATATCAATAGACTGACATCCGAATCCTTGGAAACAGATAACATAATCTACAGTCTGTACTGAAATCCAAAGTAATATGCAATATAATCGAAAAATTGCAAAATAATCCGATTAATCCAAATGATTTAGCGATGACCTACGCAGGTCTAGTGGAAACTTCAAGGTGATAAAAGATTGGCGGGGTTAATAATGGCGAGCAAGAACGAAGGAGCCATGAAGGATTTATGAATTTAGAAACAGTCAAGAATACGAACGCGAACATCTCTCAGATCTTCGACAAAATTGAATAATGCTGGGTTGATTTCTCTCACACACAGTATCGGTTTTGATGACAATAAATTCAGAAGGTGCTTTGATTGCCGAGAAACCTAAAACAAAAGCAAAATATCTTCTCGTAGATTAATTACGACTATCCAATATCGCTAGGGCAAAGCTGGCATTCAAACATGTATTGGGGCTCAGATGACAGATGACGAGGCTGTGGTGTAAAGGCTTTTTCGGCCGCTTTATATAATACAGGGTTGGAATACATGAGAAGGGCAACAGAAAACCAACTCGCAACAAGCTTTCTTCCCTAACAAAACTTGGATCCCTGCAACGGTTTTCCGCTACGCTTAAAAATCGAGTATGCCATATGCAACATCAGCATCTGATACCAGTAATTAGCAGCGGTCGAATGAAGGAAACATACAGTCTTATAGAGATATTGTTTGATTGGTCAAAAAAGCAAAAATTCGATGAATCACAAATGTTATAGACCTTGAGAAATGATTACATGGATTAAAAGAACTGGGGAAATTAATCTATAACTATACAGTAACCATATATCATAAATTTGAGAGACAGTTGGCGTTGTATATATTTCCGGGTACTGGCTCAATGACCTTCTTATTCCCGAAGCTGCTTTCCCGTTGGGGTCAGCTACATGAAATATGCGGGTCCGGCATCTTGATCTTTTTCCTCCATCTCTCACGGTCCTTTGCATCTTCCTTTCTTTCAGATCATTTGACAAGCAGTCACTCCATCTTATTTTTTGTCGTCCACGGCTTCTCTTCCCTATCTCTTTCATTTGTGAATCCCTCCATGACCACCGAGCAGTAAATGGGTGACGGGGGTAAAACTGGGGGTAAAGTGTATCGAGGAAAGTAACTGGCCGTCATAGCTCACCATTCCGTGACTCAGGGTGGCAACTTTCTAATAGGGTGCTACCTGGCGCTCGTTTCGAGTACTAAACTCAGCGTTACCTTTCCGGGGACGCTTTTGAACTTATTTACTGAAGAAATGTGGAAGACATGAAGCAAACAGCGGATTAAATGAGCTCTCGGGCGAGAGTCTACCTTAGTATAATGAAAATAAATGAAACTCGATACCTTTTTAGGCGTGAAATCCCAATTGTGTACAACACGAGCCGGGACGACCTGCGTTTCATTCCAGTGGCAATTGGAACAGTAAAACTGCCCGGTGTAATCGCAAATCCGCGCTTGAAAGGATCCATCCCCTGAAAATGAATTGTGAATTAGGACAAACTTCCTTGGACTTATTCAAGCAATTGAGAATGAAAAATGGGAGAGCACTCGAGAGGAATCTCACTCTCAAAGGAGATGAAAATCAAGAGGCCAGGAAATGGATACCAATAGAGATAGCAGCGGTCTTTAGGGAGTCCTGCCAACTTTTCCCCTTTGAAGAAAGGAATACACGAGTCCTACAAATATGTATACAGAAAATTCTGTGCAAAAAAAATAGGTTATAGTTGGGTTATCTTAACGCTGAATTATTGATGAAAATCTAAATATTTTTCATTACTAGCAATATCTCTTATTATCTCAGACCTCTTTCAACATTACTTTTTGCATATCAAAGGCACAAAATTCAGATTAGACTCTGCTTTCTGCAACTGTTACGATATCAACCAGTACTACCTGTCTCGTGGTCGATTTGTGGACGACTAAACCGGCTCCCCAACCCGGGATAACCTGTGTGAGGAGGGCATGTGAACACCCAGCAGGACAAAAAACTTTTCAAAGGAAGTTGATAGAGCCAATGGCCATCCAAACATAGAGAGGAGACGAAGTATAGACCATGAATGGAAAAACATCGATGATCTAGCAATTTATGAGTGCAAGACCATGGTTTTCAAGTCTTTGAACGAACTAAATCCGCAATACCTGTGTGAATTGCTTGCACTAAATTCGCAATATTCATCTTACAGTCTTCGTAACACAGGGAATGACTTTAGGTTACCCAAGAAAAGGCCTAACCATGGCCAGCGATGTTTCTCACATAAAGCTGGCATCATTTTTTCATTGTTCATCAACCATGGCCAGCGATGTTTCTCCTACAGAGGGGTGAAACTGTGGAATAGCCTCTCAGCCGAGTCAAAGCAGGGATCCTCGCTGTATAGTTTTAAGAAAACTATTTAGAGAGCGGGGTTTCCTTTTTTTATTGTTCATCGTATATTATTCAATTCTCTTGCATCTAGTTTTAATTACTGTAGCCATTGATTTATAGTTTAATTCAATCTAATCAACTGTTCGTGTTATTATCATAGATTGTAATTGATGTTTTTGTCGGAAGGCCTCTTGAAAACCAGCTTATGCTGAAGGGCCACCCTCCTTAAAAGAATTAAAGATGAAAAATGTGAAAAATAAATGAAAATATATATATGGAGTCAGGCGCGACAAGATTATTTGCCTACTGACACATTCATTATGCAAAGGGAGCGATGGCAGAGGGCTGTGCAAAAGGGGGGGTGCACCCTCGGCCTCATGGCTAAGGTCCAAGAAGAAGAAAAACTGCAAGTCTGCCGAGTACCATTGACCAATTGCCGACATCTATACATATTTGTAATACAGAAAGATGTACAATGAAATGATGGCATTTCAAAAAAGCACGGAGAACGCATTATGCTTCTTTAGATAGAAATGTAAACCTTTTGGTGAATTTTTACGTACGAAATAGGAACCTCCTTCGGCAATCCGCGCAACGGTACTGCTGAGTCGATAATCCACTCTCGGGGGAGATGTCCGTGATATAAACAGAGCCAGATACCTTTAAAAGAAACATATCATGAAATATTGTGGTACAATACAATGCAACGAAAAGTACTATACAATAAATTCAACACAACGTAACATAATGCAATCGTATGTTCGTTGCATACTCAATTTCGAGCATAACAGAAACCAGAAACAGAGGGCTCTTGAGTTTTTCAAGGGAAATGGGTAAATGAGGAGACTTCCCCTAGCCTTCATCAGCGATGATGCTTTCACTGTAACACGAGCAGGATTCTAACTGACAACCCCTGTGTTTTGAGTCTTCTCACTTGACCACAACACCACGACACCACTACCATTCTGTTTGCTTGTTAACTTATAACTGACTGCTCCAGAAATGCTCTTTAATTTATCTATTGTTAAGATGCATATTGCTAGCTGACTAATGATTGACGCATTGAAAGACTCACTGGAAAATCTGAAAAAAGCACAACGAAACTTGATTCAAGCTTTCGTACATCAGATTCCTGGTTGCATATTTGATGAACTGTGCATCGATGTAGCTTTCGTTCTCATCGATCGCCAATATATCCGACCAGCCTTAGGTCTCTACTCCTGTAAGCTTGCATTTTCATCGCTACTACTACCACGGCAATAGTATGCAATAAAATTAAATGCATACAGAACAAGCAAATCTTTAAGAAAATGTAATGAAATTAAATCAAACGGTAGGGGATAAAATGCATTAAAACACAATACAATACCGAAAAATGTAATATAGCGTCACGCGGTTAAAAGCTGATTGGATAATAACATAACATAACAATAACATAACATAACATAATAATAACATAATGGCTCACCTTCTTGCTAACGCACGACTTATCCACAGACGCAAGGCATTTTCGATGACAATGGAATGAGCAATCTGATAAAAAATCAAAACACTCTCTTAGTCTAAACTTCCCACTTTTATAACCTCAGTGCCTTTGGGACGCAACTGCTATGAAAAAGACACTCTTCTAAGCTAAACGTCTGCACGCCAATCGAGCAAGAAACTGTTATAAGCTGAGCCAGAAGCTTGATAGATATTGATACATAACTAGCATGATAATCAGTGGTACCATCATTACTACTATCAAAATTGTCAACATTATGACGAATTTAAAATTGCCACTTTATCTCAATTGCAAACATTTACCATTGCACTTGTACAATGTATGAAGAAGAGCCCAAATAGTGGTGCCGCAACAATCGCAAAAATAGTTGCCAGAAACTTTTCCCTCCTTGACGAATCGATGGCCTAGAATCTTTCTCGTGTTGACAGCATCGTCTGGAGGAGCTTCCTAAATAAGCAAGAAAACAAAGAATGAGCGAAAATTTCACAAATCAACGAAATTGGCCTTGTGGAAGGAGAAATATTATATGAAATCTATCTTGAAGTAAGCTTTGACTGAGCGCATGGATTCATTCTAAAAAAACTGAGGAAATTTTCTCCAGGCGTTTGTACCATATGTCTTGCCGATACCCGTCCCAAATCCGAATAAATAGGTGAAGAATGGATAAACAGCTTAAAATGGGCCAGCTCCCCTCAAGTCAGACTAAAAAAGATGTACCATACTATAGAACAGCTTGAATTCAATTTGCCTTTCAAGATCAAAACCTGCTTCAATCTAAAAATGGATTCTGTAATACAGCTAAACTTCTCATTTTTTCCCCTAGCACCCAAAGGTAGATTTAAGGACACTGCGAAGCAATGGTTATCCAGCAGTTTCTTTTAGTGAGTTATGTTGGGGAAAGGCTATGGTGGCCTATATAAAGCCCAAAAAAGGAGGAAAGAAGAAAGCGAACAGCTAAGAGGAGAGAGAGAGATCACATCAAGTTTAATCATCTTAGATTTGAAAGATGGCAAGTTGTAGGACTCAGGAAAGCAAGAAGAAGGCAAGACGTTCCATAAATTGCATGTTCTTGGGATGAATGATGATTTGGGAGATAGAGTTCGCGGATTAGGCAGTGAAACTTGGAAAGGGTGTGAATGAGTTGAGCTTCTGGTGGTCCTGACACGCCTCAGAGGAACTGGAACAATATCCCTGATCTCCTGAGAACAATGTCCGTGAAAGTATCTGTAAAAGATGGAAAGATCTCCAGCTAAACGACGATTGGAAAGAGGTTGGAGCGATTTGGTGAGGTTAGGATGATTGATGAGACGAATGGATTTGGACTGGACTTTGTCGAGCAGACAGAGAGTAGATTTTGGAGCACCACCCCAGACGTGGGAGCAGTACTCTAAAGAAGGACGGATTTGGGACTTGTATATAGATAGAAGGTGAGAAGATGAGAAAAACCCGCGGGCTATGGCGAGGAAGCCGAGCTTTATAGATGCATGTTTAGCAAGAGAATGGATGCGAGTTTTCCAAGTGAGATTAGATGAAAGAGAAAGAGCAAGTTGTGTGAAAGAAGCTGAAGTGTCCAGTTCATCACCATTCATGAGGACTGGTGGAAAGTTTGATAAGGTTTGCGTGAAATGACAGCCTGTCTTTGGTTGAACGAGTGTAATGGTCCTTTTCACAATGTGACGTCATTTCAAGATTCCTATGATTCATGAATCATAAGGTAGATTTAAGGACACTGAGAAGCCATGCTTATCAAGCAGTGTCCTCGTCCTTCCTTTTAATAAATGTGTAATGGTCCGTCCACCTCGTGGTTCCTGAGCAAAGAACTACAAAGAGTTAGACACTCATCGCTTAAAGTGAAATTCAAACTCGGAAGGAGGCTCGCAATAATGACCGTAGGATCGCATTAGCTATTGAGCTGTTCTGCCACCTTCGATTACTTCAACTGCGAACGATGCTACTGAAACCAAAATCTAAACAAAGTTTCAACACAACTCTCTGCTCTGTAAAATCGAGAAAGACTTTTCCGCCATAGACGAAATCCTTCCTAAATATCTGAAAACTCCATTCGGTTACAAAAAGATTTAAAGAGGTTGTGAATGTTTGCCAATATTTGCCCCCAAAAATGTCATGAAGCCAAAGCCACAACTGGTGGGTGAAAGACGGGAAAACAAGCAAAGAGAAAGCAGAAACAAGCAAAGAGAAAGCAGAAACAAGCAAAGAGAAAGCAGAAAGCTCACCTTCTGCTCATGACGTTTCAACCGAAGTTGTACTAATTTCTTAACCAAATGTTTCCGTTCCTCCGAGTCGGCAGCTAACGATTTGATTCGTTCTTTGCAAGTTTCGATTGCATTCTCTAACTCCTCATCTGAAGTGAACCCCATGAACGACTGAAGGCAAAAAGGGAGACGATCAATAGGAATCCCTACCAAACGAATATTACAAGGGAGTCGTGAGACCCAGAAAGATAACAAAATCCGCTAAATTAGTTCTGTTACATCTGCAACGCAGGGAAAAGAAGAAGCATTAAAGATAGTCCGGTAAACACCTATTGAAAGTGCTAGCCGATCGAGTGTTTGATAAGAAAAGAGCAATTTAACCCTTACTTAATCTCATGCCCTTCTTTTGTAATTGATACCACGAGAACAACATCGCATTCTTTTCTATCACGAAGTACGGAGTTGGGTCACGAAGGTAAATAGAAAACTAAAGGTTTACTGTGCGCCATTGCAGCAATCGAACGATCAAATACGTTGAGGCTACAATCCAGATGGGACCACGTCGAGTCCGCTCTAACTCTCTCTTTCAGAGGAAGAAGAACGCCGTGTTCTATACATGACCATACAAGACGTAAATAAGCAAATGAAGTGCTCGTTCTTATGCTTTCCATTTAGCATCTGAGAGAAGACTCCACGACCCTAAAAAAACTGTGCTTATCAAACAGTGTCCTGGTTCATCCTGTGAATATGGCCACACCTGGTAATTTCTATGCTTGGAATCACAAAGAGCTAGTCACTTTCCCCACTCTAAGAGAAAGCTAAGCTTGGGATACAACTATCGTCCATTCGGTCTACCATCGACCACCAAAGGATCATCATCATCATCATCATCATCATTATCATTGCTATCATAATTATTAATTCATTTAAGGTTAGCTTTCCACTTGAAATGATTAAAAACAAAGCTAATTAATACTAACTAACCTACAGTGCCATCTTAATACTAAAAAGGACGTCACTTGGGAATGAGATTGAATAAAAAAGAACGCAACTCACTTCGGGGGTTGAGAAATGGTTCTCTTTCATACCAATTATATCATCGTTAACACCTAAATCTGCCAACAGACTTCTGATCTTCTCCTTCTCACTGACATCCTCACTGGTGCACGTTTCTCCTTCTGAATCACTAACGCAATCGTTATCATCAAACATGTATCCTTGATTCGTGTCAATCGATGAGGTAGTCGAATAAGCTATGGTTGGTGAGTTCATTTTGAATCCATACAAAAGATCCCCTGTCTCCCCAGAGGAGGAGCTCTTGGCATTGAGACTTTTCGTTCCTTTGACTTTCGGAGACGTAATTCTTCGCATCCTCGCTGGACCGATGGTGTTCGCTTTTCGCAACTTTCTTATCGGTTTAGCATTGGAATGCTTTCCTATCGATACCTGTTCGCAGATTCCCGGCACGAAATTCATCTCAGCTGATGCCTCTAAATAACTTGCATCATCGAAAATACCTCCTCCCACTGCGGACGAATCCTCCACCTTCTCACCTTCCAAACCACCATTAACGATGACGTCATTCCGGTCTCCATCGTTCTCAAAGTCATTTGCATGGCTTTGTTTTTCCATCCTTTTCAACTTCAGTTTCGCTGTTTCATCATTCCTTTTCTGCATTTCGACATCACTCTCACTTGCATCTTCCGATGCCTTTGCATTGATACCTATGCATTCATCTTGATTGCCCATTGCCGTAACCAATGATGACGTCTCCTCTAACGTTACAGACTCCTGTCCTTGCGAAGAAAGCTCCTTGCAAGCGTCAAAAAAGTCCCTCTTTGAATCATCACTTTCCAAGTTGTCTTCACCTTTAACTGCGCTTTCTAAGCACTTCCAGTTGTACTCAATATTAGCCTCATTTACACGTTTTATAGCCTCTTTATCATTCAAGGTCTCAGCTTTCAAATAAGGCTTGTTTACAGATGCATCACTCGCTTTTTCAACGACATTCGGGTTTCCATCCACACCACATGACTCCAAATGCCTTTTTGATTGGGTAGAAGGCTGTTCACATGATTCACTGTCGGTGGTTCTCAAACTTTTCGTTGATAGACCATTTATAGTTGATGAACTATTCAAATCTAAATTTGAAACAGTTTCATTCTCCTCCGACGCACTCTTCGTATTTGATGATTCCATATCCGGAGCGGTCTCAATTTCATTCACTCTAATGCTACTCCAATACGGTGGCTCAGTCCTTCCACGTCGAATGAATTCTTCCAACGATCTTTTCCTTTCTAGTTCATTCCCCACTTTGCTTTGAACATCAACGGCTTGTTGCTGTTCAGAATTCAAAGGGGCTCCCAAGTCTAATTGTCTTCGTACAGGGGATTTTACTGACTGCTGGGAAATCCCCCTGGTTGTGATGATTCCAGTTGAAAAATAATCTTTTAGACATTCATTGATGTAGCCTTTAATTTCATCTATAGACATGCCATCCTGTATTGGTATTATTTCAATAACTTTCTCTGTTGTCAACGGTCTGTTGCTTTTTGACTTCAGATCCCCCATCATTTCTGCAATCTCATCCTTCTGTTTCTGAGTAAGTACTTCATGTAACGGCGTTGAACTTTTCCTCGGCGGCGACGACTCGTCCCATACCTCTCCACTTTTTGATCCTTCAGTCAAACCTTCTCTCTTCATTGATTCAATTATTTGACTTGTTTTCTTAGATTTCTGTAATATTTCTTTAGACAATGAAGAATCGAATTCCTTTGAGGAGTCGTTCGAACTTCGTGATCGGGAGGAGCAAGATGAGCCTGCTCTTCTCAATCTGTTGCCTAAATCCCCCATCTGGATTGCCCTGTCGCCCCCGTTTCCTCCAGTTTCTAAAGACAAGTCACTTGTCTTATCGTTGAACTTGGCATTTTCCAATCTCGAATTTGGCACAAACGCGTGCATCTTCTCTGAATTGATCAGACTTCCTTCCAGAAATCTTATCTTAACCTCTGCACTCTGACTCGTGCTTTCAGTTATTGGTGAGGGTACTGAAGAATTCCTGGAAGAGCGACCGGAAGAATGATCTGAGGAGACGTTAGACACTGAATCGAACTCTCTGATCGGTGCTATTGCAGCCGCAAGGGGATTTTTCGCTCTCTTTTTGCTTGATCGTCGCCTTTTAACTATCTCCCCATGCTGGAAATCGGGTCGAGCTGTGTCAGTATCCGGAGAAGCTGAAGCATGATAGATATGATAGATGAATAGCTGTAAACATGGTGGATCTTAGAAACAAGAAGAAGCAATACTGAAGTTCAAGAGTTACTGCAAGGATTTTAACTTTGATTTTTAACATTTCCTTTAAACTCTACTATTGTAAATGACCTTTTAAACTATATTGTCGCAAACTTCCTATTCTAGGTATCAGATTCACAGGTCCTTGGTTGATAGCAGCAAATTCATTTTGCTGAACAAGTTTGCATGTATAAATATGGCCTTTATTATCATTATTATTATTATTATTATTAATGGTCTAGCGGTGGTCCAGGTAACGGAGAATAGCCTGGAGGAAATCGAGAAAATCTAGGAAATTGAGGAAATTAAGACACTACAAGTAAAAATGATGGTCTAAGCAACTAATACCCGTTGAAGGAAAAACGTAAGTTTACTGCTATAAAAATACCTATTTTCCTTGCTTCAATACTATACACTGATGGTGATTTTCACAAATCTAAATACATTGCAGAATTTTGCCAGTTTTGACATAACTCTCCTCATGTATTTACATGTGTCTCTCCTCATCTTTGACACATACTTAAATCATGGAAAACAACCTTTGATAGCTACAGGTGCAATTAGACAAAGAAGTAACAAAAACGCATACTAACAGAATCCTGAAGATGGTCTGGTATCAACAGCTATTTGATCAAAGTGATGCCTTGGTGTCTCGACGCTTCTGTTGGTAAATTTATGAAACGATCGCAAAAAGAATAACCATGAAGCTATCTTGATTTACAGTAACTGCTAGAAATCTAAAGGCGATTTGGGACCTTTAATTTAGCACTTGTATCCTCGTACAGCATGGCAATAAAATACCATTTATAAGTACTCCTAACAGAATCCAGATGCAATCCAGTACAGTCTAAATAAAAGTCACTTGAAATAAAAACACAATCCAAGCAGAATCCAGATGCGACTCACACACAGTCCATCCACTAGTCAAACACAATCTTAATGTGATCTAGAAACAAGTAAGGAACAGTCTTGACATAATTACTCAGAAACAAAGAGTTAAATCTGCAAATGCCCACAAAGATATCGAATTGGTTTGCTTAGAGAGATGGAGAGTGTTCTTCTAGGCATAAAAAGATAACACTTCTTGGTAATTTTCCTAAATGTTTTCGAAAATGGCAAGCATTCAATGATAACCCATTCGTTGTACACGCAGCCGTAACTCTCGATAAAGTCAGCTCAAGAGACGAGCTATTGCATCAACGAAGCCAACTATTACCACTTCAACTTCGACTAGGGTAGATAAATCTTGATTTCAATCATAATCAACTTGAAAATACTTCATCTTTATCTTGCATTTGCTAACAGTTATCTTATCAAGATCGTGCGAATATATTATGATAAACATTTTATCAATAGTCGTTTATAAGTTTAGTAACGATGACAATATGAAATTACTTACATATAGAAATCCAAGCTTGCGATCACGTACTGCAGAAGTGTCCTTACTGATTCGGTCTTCAGAGGGTCGCGCAAAAACGCATTTGAACTATAGTGCTCCCTAGCAAAACGCATAACAAAAGTTGAACACCATCTCATCAGTATGAATTGAGAGGCAGCTTAAAAGGGCGGGGCCACAAGAAGCCCGTCATATACTAATTAACTAGTAAACGTTAGACCAACACCACAAATGAAAGGACAGTCCCAAGGGCCGGCAGAAGGCTAGTTCCATTGTATACGCTGCGCAGTGTGCGAGAAACAAAGAAGCTGGCATTAGGAGGGCATTCGGTTGTAAAAACATGCCAATTCAAAAATGAGGATACTTACTGAAAACATTTATGTGAAGGAAGACAATGCATAAGAGAGAGAGAGTAAAGAGGCGGACGGAGGAAAGCGGAGGTGAGATCTGCATTAGGAACAGGACAAATTAGAAGGCTTCAAAACAAAGAATAACGATTAAGATCATAAATAAAATGATGAAAATAATAACTATGGTTAAAAGTATATTAAGGTATAAAGATGTAAAGTAGTTAGTATTGAGGCAAATCATCCGGATTTTGAACTGATGCAAGTGGTATGGAGGGCTACTTGGTCGAGACTAATGCAAGAGCAGCCAACATTCCGCTTCAATCTTCATTTTTCACTTCACTCCAGGACTAGCCTTCAATAGAGCTGACTTTCAAGGGGGCCTTATGTCGTCTTACCAAAAACGTTAAGGCATTTATGAAGTTGCCTTTCCAGTTTTTCTTGATAAATGGCCCAACTTTCCTCAAAGAACGGCAGGTTGATGTTTAAAGAAGCATTCATTCATTTCTAAACGAGTGAAGTGATTCAGAAGAACTCGCCTTCATACTCAACGCTAAAAGAAACACCATGGCAAGAACAATTATCACTTCTTTCACTAAAAAATTTGTCATGATAATCAATTTAAAAGACCTTTGAAGCGGCTATTCCATGAAGACTTGGTTGAGTGAGAGCTCAGGCCCAACTTGCTCATTCTCAGCCGCCTTTCCATCTTTTACATGTACTTGCACGTAAATTACTCTGAGGAGATCAGAGATTTATTCCTGTTCCTATGAGGTGCGTCCGAAACACCAGAAGCTCAACTCATTTAAATTCATCCCAAGCAATCCGGGATCTCTATCCTTGCCAGAGCCCGCGGGTTTTTCTTATCCTCTCACCTTCTATCTATATACAAGTCCCAAATCCGTCCTTCATTAGAGTACTGCTCCCACGTCTGGGGTGGTGCTCCAAAATCTACTCTCTGTCTTCTCGACAAAGTCCAGTCCAAAGCCATTCGTCTCATCAATAATCCAGCCTCACCAAATCGCTCCAACCTCTTTCCCATCGTCGATTAGTTGGAGATCTTTCCATCTTTTACAGATACTCTAACGGACATTGTTCTCAGGAGATTAGGGATATTATTCCAGTTCCTCTGAGGCGTGTCAGGACCACCAGAAGCTCAACTAATTCACAGCATTTCCAAGTTTCACTGCCTACTTCACGAACTCTATCTCACAAATCATCGTTGATCCCAAGAACTTGCAACTTATGGAACGTCTTGCCTTTTTCTTCCTTACCTGAATCCTACAACCAGTCTTCTTTTAAATCTTTGATCAATAAACTCGATCTTATTTCCCCTCCCTTCTTAGCAATTCTCTTTCTACTTTTGTTAGGACTTTGCTATAGGCCATCAGGGTCTTTTCCCAACATAACAAACTAAAAATACGACGGACTTCTACCCCACAGAGAGATCGTAGCAGGCCAACGATAACAACAGTGGGTGGCATTTGCATGGATTGGAGAAACCAATGACATCACGAAAAGGAAAATAATGATCTCACTTGAGCAATTTTGAATTTTCAGTCAATAAACCAATGTAACTTCCGATTGTATGGTCTTTTAGCTTCATGCAAATCCAAGCCCTACATCGGTTCACCTCTGTTTGAATAATTGACAGCCTAAAACACAAACAATACCAAATTACCATGTATATCCGAAATCAGAAGTAAAAAACTCATCACTTCATTCCATCTTAACCGTCAACAATAGAGTAAAGAAATGGAGGAATCAGCCACTTTGTACACCAAAACCGGAGTGGAATGAAATAACGGAGTGCTGGAAATAGAATGGTAGTTAAAAACCTACTGGGTCAACCTAATACTGCATCTTTAGCCCTGTCCATACTACAGAAGAAACTAATAATTCGGGTTCGCTCCGGGTTATTTTTAGCCTAGGTTAGATTTCGCAGTGTGGACACAACCAGCCTGGGTTCATCCCATATCAAACTAGCCCATCTCCAGAGTTGGTTTTGACCCAGGGCGAACCCCGGTTATTGGTTTAAAAATCTAGTGTGAAATACGTTCATTGGGAAATTTTCCGAGTGCCAAGTTAGTTTCTTCAACGAAAAGCAACGAAATAATCAACTCCACCTATTTGAACAGAACGAAGAACGTGCAACTCTATGCAATGGAATCTTCTAAAACATCCACGGGTCAACATAACGCTTTCATCAAAATTAGGTTCAAAAAGGAGAACAAGAAATTCAATGTAACTGCGCAGGCGTAACAGTTGTTACCCCGCGTTCGGCCCAGTCTAGCGTCCACACTACACAATATCAAAATCAAGTGTGGACAAAAACCGGGCTCACTCTGGGTTGAAACTAGCCTGGAGCGAACCCGGGTTAGTTTTTGTAGTGTGGAAAGGGCTATTGACTGTGCTTGCATGGATATGTGCGCGAATCAAAAGCTGATGCCACGAAGAGTGGAGAAATTTTACACACCACAATAATCTACGAAGCCCGACGAAGGAAAATGTTAAAGAAAACGATGATAAATAAAGGATGTCGAAGGTTTCCTGCTGACAATTACCTGGGGATAAATCAAATTCACGTATCGAAAACTATCAGGGTATAAAACGCCAAAATAATGATCCAAGTGAAAGTAATAATTCATCGATTATCATTCATTCATTGGATAGCGTCATTCTTTACTCGAAGCAAATTTTGTTTCTAAAATTCTATCGTCTATCCTTTGTTCTTCCTCCTGTAATGATTCGCTGCTAACCTTTTCATCAAACTGTAAAAACTCTCAGCTCCATTGGTTAAAAAATCCATCTAGCTTCTCTATCTAAACAGCTTTCTAAATATTAAAAAATTCAAGCTTTGATACATGAAAAACATTCTAAAGCACAAGTAAATGAAAAAAGTGGAGATCTTTATCATAAATGTTTTTGCGTATCTTAAAATGCTTGAAACTGATTCAGTATAGTCAAATTGATCCTTTAGGAAAGTTGAAGCTTACTTCAATCTCGTCCGAAGAGAGACATTCCTATGCATTCTCTAGTTTTCCCTGGGTCTAAATGAATTTAGGCTACTTACTTCAACGCACAGACAACTGAATACTACTTTTCGTTCGTGATAAATAAGCCTGGGCACTTTCTCGACCTTTATCCACTTTTCCTTGGGTCAAAACTCATCTGGGTCCTTCATCTCCACGCACCAATAAAGGTCTCGTGGCTAAGCGAGCTCACATTTTGTTCACGTCTTCCGAAAGGAAGCTCTTCTCACTTTCAGATCACACATGGATACAGAAGAAATTTAGACGAATAAAGAACGGTAGATTGCATATTCTTCATGTCGAATTTTTCAATTCTCTCCTACCTCACTCGGGTCCAATTGGTACTAATTACCACCTGGTTCTTTCATCATGCTATCCTTTGTTCTTCGGTCCCAGGGGACAGTTTGCCTCGTTTGAAATGCTCGTCAAACACGTGTCTCACGTTAACATGAAAACAACAGCCACATGGCAGTTGACAACCAGGGAAAAATGCACGCATTTTAAAGGAGCAAGAACATCAACAGTAATAACAACCTTTTTGAGTGGAACTCTTCGCATTGCAAAATACCATATTCTGCGGGCTCTATTTCAGCGTTTTTAGCCTCTGATTTCCGTCAGACCAAAAAGCCTTACGCACTAGTAACATATGGACTTCTATCAGTATACACGATTCTCCTCCGCTGCCGCCTCCATCTGATTACTCAGCTAGCTGAGTGGCCTTCGCTCCTCATTAGGAGCGTCGAGAAGAGAGGGTACGGATGGGAGGGGCCCGTAAAAATCCAGCCAATATGATTTGGTTATTACTATGAAACTTCCTGCACAGCCAATATCTATCTCAATGCCTTTGAAGGGTCATGACAGCATATTTCTTCGAAATCTAGTCCCCTTGTAAAATAATTTTTCAAAATTGACCCCAAAGCCGGCTCCTTGGGGCCCGATCCTACAAAATACTCCAGGGCCTGAATTGGTTCTGGACGGCCCTGTTTCTCACAGCCGCTAAAATACAGTCGCCGAATAATGCACATTCCCGTCTACCCAACACAGCTTGGCTCTGCCTCTAGGCCTTTTCTTGCATACATTATTGAGCAGAAGACCTTTATCTATACTGTTTTGTTTTCTTTCTGTGTGAAAAAAGTGCTGGAATTGCATTCCGTTTTCTTGGTATACCCGATACTTAATGAATAACGCGATGTGCATTGCAATATCGAAAATTCGACGAACATTAAATAAATCTCACCTGTAGATTGACTGAATGTCCTCTTTCATGGATAATTTTTGCACAACTTCCCAAAATGACACGTTTTCCGCTGAATTTACGGAACTCTGAAATCTGAGGAATTTTGAAAATTGTGATAGGCAATAGTACAGAAAAAGTTGACTGAGAGAACTCCTACTCAGAGCAAAAATTATGAATAATGATGGTTTGCAGTATATAACCTTCCTTGAGAATATTTAGGATTTCATATTGCAAGAAACAGCACTTTGATTGTCCTCAAAACCTGATGAGTACATAAATGCTCTCTCGAGTGTCAATGAAAAATCTGAAGGTGATCGATCGTTCATGAAGCATGAAAGTAAGATCGCAGATCTTTTGCTCTTCAAAATCTCAAACATTCTACTTCCAGATTGGTTAGAAAAATAAGGTACAAGATTGGTGGAAAATGTAGCATAAATGACGAAAGGAACGTACTTTCAGCCCGGTTTACACCAACGCAGTTCCAAAGGGATCCTTACCAAAATTAATATACATCGGCTTCCTAACTTTGGACCTCCTGGATCCATAACCATTCAAGTCTACTACCTGGACTAATTGGGGTCGCTTTCCAAGGGAAACCCATTAGGATCCGTCCTTGTTTAGGTCTAACGTAAACACAAACCAAAATGAATACGGATCCGTGCTAGTGTAAACGTTGTTTTAAATATTTCCCATTAAAAGAGCTTTTTAAATAGCCATTGATGCAGCTTTTGTAAAAATATTACTTAACTGGGAAAATTTTAGAAATGATTAAGCATGAACATACAGTTTCTCGCGTATACCATGTTGAAAAATATCTTCTAAACAGGAGCATAGATTTTCGACTTCCCTTCCATCCTTTACAACTTTATTATGAATTGGATTCTCAAATTTGTTCTGAATCTACGAGGAAGACAATTTGCTCTCGTTAACTTGCATTGCTCTACTTATAAGCAAAATTCAGACTCTTCCCAACTCCTAAAATCCAAACTTCCAATTATTCCTACATCAATAGCTTTCATGGCCGCCTTTGCTCAAAAATAAGAGTCTAAAAATGAAGGAACTACTTCTATCTGATAGCATCTACTAACTCAATTCAGGTTTGATTGCACCAGTGGCTTGAGTGTTTGTAATTCTGTCCCTCCAGGCCAAAGAGACACACCAAAGAGTTTGTGCTAACGTTTAAGATCAAAGACATCAATCAAGTCTTAGCCCTTTGATATATTACAGATAAGTATCACACCACTAGTGAAGAGCAAAAAATGAGGAAAGGAAATGAAGGACAAAAAGGAGACAGCAGAAATTGCTACAGTGAAGATGCAGATTAAAAACGCCTCCATCAAAGTATTTTTCCTTCCCACCTTTTCAACTGCTATTGAAAGGTTGTCAAGCAGCTCAATTTTTCTCTCCTCCTGTACACCACTCACCACATAGGCTATGAAAAAAGATAGAAAAATTTGCTATCCATATCGTGAGCAAAAAGAACAAAATGGTATCTCAATCTCTTTCTAGACAGTTTCAGATAGCTGTTTCCAAACTATTTATTTTTGCATGTCTAAGCTTTATTTGTATTTTAATACAGGTTCTCTAAGCTTTACATGGACATTGTTTACATCAGCTATCAAGCAAGCAGGGTTCTAATGATAACTTAGGGAATTCTGATGAAAATTTGCTACTGTTCTTCTCATCATAATCATCATCAGCAACATCATCATCATCTATTATCTAGCTGTGGCAAAGGGACACAGGGCCGAGTGCTTGAACAAAACAGAGTTTTGCCATCCCATGCAGGTACTCATATGAAGAGCATTACCTACACAGATTTGACTTTTGTTTGCTTAAACATTGAAGTTATGTATTTGTACTTTGAAAAGGCTTGCACAAAGAAGACCGTAGCTTCATCATGGTACAAGAAACCTTTTGTGTGGATGCTGGCTGCAGGCAAACTGAATAAAAAGCATCAGAGATGAGATGCATATACCTACCCTCTACCTTATCTTTAACAACAGATGACAGCCTTTGCATCTTGGTATTTACAGTTTCCTAAATGTGGGTGAACCATTAAGGATCCCTGTTAGATCATTATCAATCTAAAGTGGAAAGATTGTGCAGTGTTATAAACAAGAGATAAATAAGCAAATTAAAGCTCTCAAATAAATTGTTAGTTACCTAACCAAATGTCTAGCCAATACTTTTATCAATCAATCTGTCGATCAATCACAAATCACCACATCAAGTAATTAATCAAATTAACCAACTAAATTAACAAATTAAAAAGACAAGAATCAAATGAACATTAAAAGATATTTTGAAACTTGATAATATTGATTACAGCTTTCATACCCAATTCAGACAAACAGCTTCATATCTTTCCCTTGCTCTTATTTCATTATATCATTAATAAAATAATCTTTTTGGCAAACATTTAAACCAATGAAAGATGAAGCATCCCAGAGGGCAATTTCAACCATATTTGTCTGTCCTCAGATACTGTTAACAATAGAGCTTAATGTTCTTGTGACATACAAAGACCGTCTGATATGGGATAATGGCAAGAACACTTTGTACAACCCACAAAGAAGTTTAAAGCCCTTATTCAGGGAATTTTTTAATACCGATTCATGTCTACTTGAGCTGTTTAAGAGAGTAACTGAAATAATGGTCCAGAGCATATTCCTACTATGCTACAGATTGTTTCATGAGCCTCATTTCTCCCGTTTCTGGGTGCTTTCTATCAGTCCACACAGCAGTACCTAGTGTTGTTAAGCTAGGGGAAATGTATATTGCATGGATTAATTAGCATGGTGCCTGTCTAGCAGGGTGTTTTGCAATGCTGGCTTCAAGAATTGGACTAAAATTTTACTCACTTGCACAGCCAGAATAAACCTTTGGACAAATTTGCAAAACAAAGACATTTTTCATGCAATCTTCTTATACTTCCCTAAATGCAATCGCTCAAATTGTTCATCATACTCTACAGGGGCAAATCGCTTAACAGTCTTTCTGAAACACAATTCTTTACTAAAAGAATGAACAGGAAGGCAAGCAACTTTTTTAGTGGGTTATGTTGAGGAAGGGCCATGGTGGTCTATACAAAGCCTTAAGAAAGGAAGAAAGAAGAAAGCAAAAAGCTAAGAGGAGAGAGAGATCAGATCAAATTTATTGGTCTTAAATTTGAACGATGGCAGGTTGTAAGATTCAGGAAAGCAAGAAGGCAAGAGGTACACACTATCAAAAGTTCCAACAGCAGAAATCTTGCACAACAGTACACTTGAATCCCATTCTCTACATGCTTCTTGAAACAAAGCCATTCTGAGATCCTTGTTCAGTGCAGAAATTTTTTGAAAAATCAGAAGTTTCTTTCTATATGAAAGCAAACTTCAAAATATTCCCATTCCACCAGGAATCTGTGAATTTCTGTTGGATTATGATGATTATTGCTATATCATTTAATGTGCTGGTTACCTCAGTATTCATGTGATTATTGTACATCGCATCCTTAAAACTTTACCATATTACACATTTCTTTACAAATCGTGATCCAACCTAGTTGGCCTCACTTTGTTTTGAAAATAAACTACCAACATGTGAAATATTATCCTATTAAAGCAAAAAGCAGGCTCAATTGATTGAGATGATAATTCACTTCCTTATCAGTCAGCCTAAAATGAGAAAGCAAAGTCAATCCCCATAAAAGTGTCAGGGGCACCTTGTTAGCAAGCTAACATCCTTGTGAAGTACGATGACCAGTGACCAGTGCTGAATCACAGCTAAGTAAACAGATAGACAGCACACAGAAACACGAAAGAACACGATCTCCAGGAAACAAGAGACCTTGCTACAACATAATGTTTTTTCTAACCACGACGCAAACAACTTAAAGCACTTCAAACATGGAAACAAATTGGTAATTAAGTGGTTGATTTTCTCACTAATATGCTTTTCAGTTCTTCTCTTATTTCAAATACTTAATAGCATCAAAATATTAAATCATTGACTGAATATAGAATATAAACCCTTATTGTACTGTGGGGACATTTTGTAACGCATCAACTTCTGACCATTTAACGAGACAGGGAGGGGCAAGCCAGGTGACGAACCTCACGTGGCAATCCATCATCTTACTTACCACAAGCATCTGTGCAACTATAAGTAGCTAGGAATTTAACTCACTGCCATAATAAACACCATGCCTTCTACAAAATACTGGCATCGACACGATAACTTGACTCACCAAAATCTGAGGATAACATTTAGGCCATGTGATAATTCTCCCAGAAACAATACCCTTGCTTTGTCACCTTTAAATGGCAGCACATGAACTGATCAGCAAATAATTACTTGATTAAGTATCACATAGCATTTCTTTAATGTAAATCAATCATCTCCATTTCAAATTGGTGATGTTTTGATGAATTTTCTGCCTACATTATCATCTTTTGTTGTCCCCTTGCCAAGTACTTCAAAACATTTAGGTTCGCTGGACTTTACGTCACAAAGCGAAAAAGAGACAAAGTCCTTCGCACTGGTTACGAAGGAAGATGTCAAAATTGGGCGACATATGATAATGGCGGACATCTTAAAAGTTGCTATGGAGAACCTCACACTGCTAGAAAAAATAGTTAAACCAACATTCGGCCCCCACGGAATCGATGCAGCATTAAAAACTTACACTGGGAATATTTTCGCTACAAACTCTGGTCACCAAATCTTTAATTCAGTATCACTGTCACATCCTATTGGCCGAATGATTTGTGAACAAATAAATCACCATTTAGGCCTAACAGGAGATGGTGCCAAACAGATGGTGATTCTCCTAGCAGGCATTCTGAGGAGCATTTACCATAACATGCAAACATCGACTAAAATTGAAGTTAGTGCCAAAAATTCTGGCCTGGCACAAGCATTTGGCTACTTAAGGAGTAAATTAATACCAAAGATTCGCGAGCATTTGCTAAGTTATAGACACGTACAGAGTATTACATTTGAAAACAGAGAAAACAATCGAAACTGCATTAAAAGCATCCTTCAAACTACATTAAACGGAAAATTCTCCAAAGAGATAATCAGAGTTTTAGTTGATAGAACAATTGATTTAATCTTTAACAATAGAGAACAAGAGGGATGCTTTCTTAATTGTCTCAATCAAATGATTGATCAGTTTAAAAACATTTGTGTCGTTGTATCAGGCATGAGTTTACCTAACTCGAAAGTAGTTGCTGGCTTCCTAATAAAAAATAACACACTTTGTCCCATAGATCCTGAAAAGCTTTGCAAGCCTACCAATTTTGTAATCATAAAAGACAAGTTGGACATTGTTGATATAAAATTTGGGGCAGTCAGATTTGAATTTAACCACTTTCAACTGGATACGCTCGTTACTAATAGAGTGAAAATTTTTGAACGCATTGCAGATGTACTTAACAGAAACAGTATATACCTTGTGTTATGTAATCATGATATCCCTGCATATGCCAAGTCAATTTTTCAGAAGAAGCGTTTGCATGTTATACAGCATCTGGACAATGATGATACAGAAAGAATTGCAAATTATTTCAAAATAGCCCCTTTGGAAACAATTGATGAGATATTTGAAACGGATCTATCTCACTATGTTGGAGTTTTATCTGGCCTAAATGAGATGGTTATTGGCAGAGAAAGCTATTTGAGATTGTGCCCCAGTGAAGAATACAGAAGTGACTACCCATCTTGTCAACTTATATTGTGCTCTCCACATGAGTCAATTGGACAGCAGTTTTACTCTGCAGTATTCAATATGCTTAAAGTGATAAAAATGTGTTGCCATGAGGAATATGGAACGGAGTACAATGAAAGCTTCTGCTCCATTAAATATTTGCCATCTGCGGGTTGTCCAGAGATTTGTGTTGCAGAATTTTTAATTGCCAAAGCTACAGAAGAACCAGATGAAAATCTAAGGACAGTGTACATTGCACTGACTGATTCCCTGATGAAAATTCCTCAAATAATTCATGAAAATTCAAAGCAGGGAAACAGTGGTAGGTTTATTGAGAAAATAAGAATGATGAAGGACCTTAAGACCAGAAGCAATCAAGATGGCTGCATTAGTTTTGGTATCAACAGCGAAAATGGGGATGTTTTTGAACCAATCAAACATGAGATAATTGAGCCTTTTGCTTCAAAGATGTTGCTTTTAAGCCATGTTTTACAGATAGCTCAACAAATACTTAGGATAGATAACATTTTACCCGTAAAAAGAGTGGCCAATTTTGAGAAGTAAAAACAAACTACTTTCACTTTTTTCATAAGTGTTGTTATTTTCAATTTTCATAATCCTTGGTAAGTGATAAATTTGAATACAATCTTTCCAACATTTTGATGACTTTTTCTTGGATACAGTTTGCTTGATCTGCAGGAGTATAGTTATCCTCAGTTGACCTGTGATTTGAAAGCAGTGTAATAATGTTGGAATAATGAAGGTTAAAGTAATTTCAGTTATTCAGAGCAAGCACGATAGCAACAGGGTAGCAAAAGTGACAATGAGTATATATCAAATGAGACCCCAGGGTCAAAACTTGAGTATCAACCCAGCCAATGCCTGTTCCAAGGATTGGAAGAGGCAGTCCCAGTGGAAGCAGATGAATTGGGAGGGTAAGCAGCGCAAAGGGCATGTGAGTGCAAAATGGGGAAGCCTCCATTGGAAGAGTATACATAGTGAAAGCAGATGAACACTATCCTTCACCATCAAATCCACTTAACGTGAAAATAGAGCTAGCAGAAGTCACAACTTTCACTTTGAATTTGACAACGCCGGTTGACAAACCTCTCCCCCATTTGCTAATCTCTTTTAACTGTTAAAGAATAATTTGGGGAAAAAGGACAGCTCCTGAGCTCCAAAATCGCTTGAAAGTCACTTTGCCCTTACTATTTGCCATGAAATAAGGAAGAATCATTCTACATGATAATGTGATGTAAGTTGCAAGAAGATTCTGAAATTTTTAACCTACCGTGCAATTGTGATAATGAGAGGCTTTGGAAGTGAAAGCAGAAGTTTCTCGGTGACTGCTAAAGATTTGTCAATCTCATCTGTTGTGCTTTTATGATGAGGCAGGTCTGATGACATACCGGCATAATGGACCTGAAATTTTTAAAACCATGAAAAAAAATTCTTTCATTACAATATTTTTTCATCAAAAAGTAATTTAGTCATAAAGTTTAATAGTTATTAGTTCACAAGGTGATGAAAGCGACAGGAAGTACAGAGATGCCAATAATAGGTTGAAGTGTGACATAAAGAAGGCGAAGGAAATGTTTTTTGGAAGGGAAATGTGACGAAATCAAAAGAGCTTTTGAAAGACAGGATATAAGGTTGTTAAAGTGCTAACAAATGAGAAAACTGCAAGAGTAGCAGTCATAGAAGACGCTAACGGGAAACTATTAACAGAAGCATCTAAAATCCAAGAGAGATGGACTGAGTATGTCAAAGAATTATACAACTATCAAATCTCAACAGATGACAAGGTCATAGAAGCACTTGAAGAAGAGATTTCTGGCCCATTGGAGGAGGAACCAGACATTTTAAGATCGGAAGTTGTAGCAGCGGTGAGAACCTGAAAAATGGAAAAGCTGTCAGTTTCGACAACGTACCAGCGGAACTCATAAAAAGTGGCGGAGATGACACAATTGACATTTTGCACAAGATCTGCAATCTCGTCTGGAAAGGAGAATGGCCAAAACAATGGACTCAATCACTGATGATTCCTCTAGCAAAGAAGAGTGACCTCAAAAAGTGTTCGAATTACCGCACAATCAGCCTGATCAGTCACCCAAGCAAGGTCTTATTGAAAATCATCAACAACAGATTGAAAGCTAAAGCTGAAGAGATTCTAGCAGGGGAACAAGCAGGGTTCAGGAGTGGGTGGAGTACTGTGGGGCAGATAGCCAACGTAAGAATCCTGGAAGAAAAGTTTGCAACCACCAATTGGAACTACATCACCACTTCATTGACTTTAAAAAAGCCTTTGACAGAGTATGGAGGAAAACACTATGGCCAGTCATGGAGAAGCATAACATCGGTGTAGGTCTTATCAACGTGATTGAGTCTCTATATGACAACAACAGTAATGCAATGATGTCGAACAAAATTACACTTGAGTGGTCCCAGTCAACAGTTGGCGTAGGCCAAGGTTCTACTTTGTCCCCATGTTTGTTCAACATATTTCTTGAGGAAATCATGACGGCGACACTTGAGAACTTCTCCGGAACAGTGAAAATCGCTGGAAGAGAGGTGACAACTCTTCGATTTGCTGACGACATCGATCTTCTCGCAGGTTCAAGAGAAGAACTTGCAGATCCGACCTCGAGGCTAGATTCAACTGCGAAGAAAATGGCATGGAAATCAGTACTGAGAAAAGTAAGACGATGGTTACATCAAGAACTACCGCTGAAGGGTCCGCTGTTAAAATCAAAGTAGGAGAAGCAGAAATAGAAGCAGTGAAGACCTTCAGCTATCTTGGTTCGACAATTAACGAAGAGATAACATCAGAGAATGAGATCAAGAAAAGGCTGGGGAATTCTACTAACCAACTTGCAAAGTTAAAAAGAACCTGGAGTTCGAGTGGAATATCCACCACATTGAAGATCAGACTAATCATATCTCTGATAACTTCCATTGTCCTCTATGGATGTGAAACGTGGACCTACAACAAAACGTTAGAAAAGAAAATAGCCTCAGTTGAACTACGCTGCCTTCGGAGAATTCTTTGAATCACTTGGAAGCAGAGAATCACAAACATTGAAGTCCAAAGACGAATAACGAACGAAATAGGCACGTGCATACCCTTACTGGAGACATCAAGAAGAAGGAAGTTACAGTCGTTCGGTCAAACTTCACGAAGAACTGGAGCACTTGCCTACGACATCATGGACGGTAGTGTGAACGTATCGAGAGGTAGAGGGCGGCCAAAGAGAACTTGGTTTGATGACATTAAAGAGTGGAGTGGAAGGAGCATGGTTGAATGCTTTAGAGTTTGGGAGGACCGAGAGCGTTGGCGTCAACTTGTGGCATCATCAAATCGCCCCAACGGCCACAGACCACGGGAAAGATAGATAGTTCACAATGAACTGCAAAACCAAAGGCTAATTGAATATGAATATGAATAATTGTTTCGTTTTGATAAGGATGTGATTTCCTGGTCAAAAAAGTAGCAAATTGTCCTTCAATTTCAAGGAAAATCTGTACTAAATATAAAAGACAAACTGGTGCAATCTGCAGCAAGCAAGAGAAGCTACACAGTCACGTAGTCCACCCTACAGATGGGATTTACAATTGAGAACAAAACTTCGACAAGAAGATCAAGGACATAAATGTAGAAGGCAGAAGACAATAGCTTAATCCAAAACAATTCCATTCTCTTTCCTTGAAAGGAAAAGAGGGAGCCCTGCTGTGAGATTGATCATGATGAATTCAATTCCAACATTGATGATTAGTGTCAAATGAAAAGCTTCACACTCATGTGCATAACGATTTAAAAGCCAATAGTGAAATACATTCCATATAAACCATTCCCCCTTGAATTAACACAAAAACACTGAATAATACTATATCTATTTTCCCTACCAATTCTAGATCAATATCTTTCCCATCTTTACGTAACCTTTCTTGTATTTCTTGAAGCAGTTTGTAGTAACTCTCATCTATTTCTTCCTCTCTAACAATATGATTTTTGTCACATATCAAATGCAAAAATTCAAAATGCTCTATCCTGTGTAGAAGTTTTTCCCTCTGTGCAAAGTAGAGAACTGTCATTTGAAGAGTCTTTAATTGGTTGAATCGTTCTTGAGTGGCTTCAGCTACATGCTAAGAAATGAAAGTGAAATTGCTTGGACATGATTGTTTCACCTTGAAGATCTGTTTATCTGGCACTCATCAGATTATGAAACATCAGATAAAGAAAATTTCACTCTTCAGAGTATCAGACTAGACAAAAATATATCTAGTGAGACCAATCATGCTTCCAATCTTATGAACAATAGCAAATATCAGAAGAGAATTAAACATAATCAAATGGTTGAATAGGAGAGATAAATCATGTTGGACTTTGCGGACGACATCGCCCTCATCTCCGACGACATTGATCGGCTTTGCAAAGGAGCTAGCAGCCGAGGAATGGTGGGCACTATTAATCGGCCCCTGTGTCAACAAAGGCAAAGCCGAGTATACAAACAAAAAGGACCACCCACAGCTTCATGTCCGAGAGGGCCCTATAAAGGAGGTCGATGACTTCAAAATCTGGGCAGCTGGGTAAAGACGTCCTCTAAGGACTTTACCACCAGAACAGCACAAGCCGTCTCTGCTTCGGACGAGCTGTGCAGAGTCTGGAAGTCATCCAACTGCAGCAGAAAGGTCAAGGTGCGAATCTTCAGAGCCCGTATCGAGCCGATCCTATTCTATGGGGCCCAGACGTGGGCGATAACGGCAACACTGGCCAAAACAATGGACAGCTGCTACACCAGAATGCTACGAAAAGCACTGGGATGGAAATTCAGAGATAGGAAATCCAGTGAAGAAATCTACAAAGGAATGGAAAAGCCCTCCAAATTTGTGCAAAAGAGACGTATTGAATTCGTTGGGCACTGCATCTGCAGTGATAACCAACCAATGGGAAAATTTTACTTCTGGGAGGCGGCCCAACAGCCACTATGCAAAGGAAAGGGAAGGAAGATGACGTACGAGAAGCTTATTCTCAGTGATCTTCCGGACATGGAACTTCAAGAAATTGTGATTGCTGCCAGAAACAGTGAAGAATGGAAGAATGTGACTAAGTTGGACTAATCCCAGTTATACCGAACAATGATGATGATGAAATCATGTTGAAGTCTGGCTTCATTTGACCCAAATACAAGTTAGATTGAGATGAGCCAAACTAATCCATTAAATGATTGTCTTAAATCTTCTAGAATCACATTTGACATAAATCTTATTGCTGCTGTGCTTTTACACTATGAAGATTTCTACAATAAGAAATAGCATGTATTCAACAAAGCTTGATGAAAATTTAAACTCAGACAAACGCTTTAAACCTTTCAAATACAATTGTCTTTGCCATAGAAAACCAGACTCCTGTTAAGCAAAGCACGTTGTTCAAAGATAAATATTCATGCATACAATTTATTCAGCTTTAATCCTACTTTAGTGGGTCATTGGTGGTATGGGTTGTTATTCATCTGTGCCCACCTTATGGTGGATTCCATAGTGCATATAGATGAACTAGCCAGCAATTGCTTTATCTGATTAGAATTGATTATTGAAATAATACCAGTGACAAGTTAAGGCAGTAAACATAGCAGTCACCTCATCTGCAAGACTCTTTGGAGATTTAAACTTGAATATCTCAGTCAGATTTGTGAATTCTTCCTTGAGAAATGAAAAAAGCATGTCAAGTAAGTATCATAACATAGAAATAAAGCCAAATCTACTTTTAGAAGATTTAAATAAAGCAATATACAGTTATAACATATAATAATTATAGCTCGTGTAGTAGATAAATCACTATGTTGAAGGCTTCAGGCTTTAACCTTGCTCATTTTCAATGCTGAGTACCCAACATTTTACCATCAAATAGCTTTTTTGTTTTTCAATTAGTGAGTTGTGTTGGTGAGAGGCCAAGGTGGCCTGTACAAAGCCATGACAAAGGATAAGAGTGAACGGCTAAGAGGAGAGGGAGACCAGATCAAGTTTTTTTGTTTAAACTTGAAAGAGGGCAAGTTGTAGGATTCAGGAAAGGAAGAAAAAGGCAGGAATTTCATAAATTGCAAATTCTTGGGATGAATGATGATTTGTGGGATAGTGCAACTTGAAACTACTGTACTTTGAGAGAACTATTGTACATTGCAAAAATAAGAAAATATTCATGGTACCTCTGAGTGCTTCAGTTTGAATGGGTTGTATGTTGAAAAGAAGTCCAAATCGATATCCAATATGAAACTTTTATCCCATTCCAAAACATCAATACTCATACTTTGATTTATACAATTTCCAGTTCTTTCACTTTTTGTTGTCTGTTCAAATTTTTCACAGTCCTTCTCGATACTTCTATCTGTTTCATCTTGATCACATTGCTGTTTCTTGTTGTTGTTGCAGCTTTTTTCGTGATATAAAGTTCTCACATGAACTCTGACGCTTTTTGCATCTAGAAGATTGTCATCGCTGGCATACAGAAGCTCTTCTAAGAAATAATCATCTTTCCAGTTCACCCTGATAAAAAGTGTCCAGATTTATTTGACAGACTATTTATGGAGTCATGTGTCCATTAAAATATTCTATATGCTGAGTGAACATAGTTTTATATGTATGCCATTGAGTGTAATTAGGTGTCACTGACTTGCAGATCATAATGTCAGTTGTTTGAGGCGGATTCCAAGCTCACTTCCTCTTAAAGAATCACAAGCTCTCCCTGATTCCACGGGTAGAGGTCATTAAGTTTGCTTTTATCAAGAAGGACCAGTACATAGCAGGGGTGTTGCTAGGAATTTCCCGACAGGGAGGCTAAGTTCCCCAACAACTGGGCTAGATTATCAGCTTACATAAGCTTGCGTTTAGCAATGATTGGTCACAGATTTGACTTCCTTTCCCCAATGGCGGACTGGCAATCTGTGACGGGGAGGCTGCATCTCCCTGTCCCCCTCTGGCGCTTCCCAGGGTACATAGCTCGATAAGCATTGGTCCTCAAGGTTTCATTGGTCCTCAAGGTTTCATTGGTCCTCAAGGTTTCATTGGTCCTCAAGGTTTCATCGGTCCTCAAGGTTTCATTCGTCCTCAATTTTTCATTCGTCCTCAAGGTTTCATTCGTCCTCAAGGTTTTAAAATCAGCGTTTAAATGTTTGGTGGGACAATTCACAAAAGCATCGGACAGGAGTTGAAATTCGTCATATTTTGTAGAAGATAGTCAGAAAAACACCTAAAATCGAAATTTCGCCACGTTATGTCCAGCTTAGTTCTGCAAGAGCCCAAAAATAGCTGGATGAAACTGTCTATAGCATCAAACCTGAGGCAACCATTCACTTTGTCCTCTCCAACTTGCACAAAATAATCGCCATGCTTGATTTGTTCCGCCCATTGCGGCTTCACCCAAATAATCCTATTCAAATGCCCTTCAAAGCACAACGGTAGAATCCAATCTGCTATTTCAATTTGATCGTAAAGAGCGTCTTTATCGAAGCAATCGGCAGCGGGCTTGTTGACAGGAAATGTCAGGTCAGGATGAGCATCGAAATGGAGAATTTGCAGGCCGGTTGATGGAAGATGACGCGAGGCTATTCCGCGATGGATAAATGGCAAAACGTGCTGGTGCCACTCGCAAATAATAACTGGCAGTTTTTCATAGCACCTTAGTCTTTTCTGTTTAATTTCCATTGCTTGTATTGAATGGTTTCCCCCGCTTAAATTTCAAATGTTCAGTTGGATTGAAAACCTCGATTTCGTGACAAGGGCCTCAGTATCATCAAAGATAGAACCAAACCATTCTTTCATTTTTTTATGCACACAAGTTAAGCAGACACCCAGCTAGTTATGCTCAAGTATGGTGCCAAACTTGGCGTAAGAAGTCCTTTGCTGGCAACATGAAAAGTCAGTGATGTCTTCATGCTCATCCAACCCCATATCTATCTTTCAAATCTAAGATCAGTAAACTTGATCTGATCTCTCTTTCTCTCTCCTCTTTCTTTCTTTGTTGGGGCTTTGTATAGGCCACCATAGCCTTTCCTTAACATAGCCCACTTAGAAAAAGAAAATATACAAGGGAGACATTGGTGGAAAAAGAGGCGCCTCACAGCGAAAAGTCCTCTGCCATCTAAACGACGAAACGAGCAACTCATTCTACGTCTTGTTTGACAGGGAACTTAGAAAATACAGGATTGAAAGAGGATACCAAAGATTCCACAAAACCTGTCAGAAGCCATTGAGATATAGATAAATAGAGTTGGGGCGGTTTTACTGTTTACTCATGTGCCTTTAGAATCCAAGGGTAAACTTTTACCAAATTGCATAAATACGTTACTGCTCTTTGCAAAACTTATATTAAAGTAATTTCCTTTAGATTCTACCTAACTATCTTCTTTACTTATCTATTTATCATTTTATTTTTTCTTCTCTTTAAGCAATCGCTTTCAACATTTAAGTAGTTGGATTAAAAGGGTAGCAAAAAGTAGAAGACTGGACAAGGCGGAGGAGAGAACTCCACAGAGACACCACTTAAGTGGGAAAAAAGCCCAGAAAGAAGATTGACTAACTGCTCAACTGCAGCAACTAATGCGGCACCTAAACTCCATCTCATTCTGCAACATGGAACGTCTTGCCTCCTTGCTTTCCTGAATCTTACAGCTTGCCATCGTTCAAATCTAAGATCAGTAAACTTGATCTTGTCTCCCTCTCTTCTAAGCCTTTCACCTTCTTTCTTCCTTTGTTGGGGCTTTGTATAGGCCACCATGGCCTTTCCTCAACACAACTCACTAAAAAAAGGAAGAAACGTGATTTAGCCAATTTACCAAGACGACAACGGAATACAATGAGCCAATTTACCAAGACGACAACGGAATACAATGACAAAGCCGGTGTGGAAGATGGCCTTGAAAGGGAGAAACGATGGCCCTTTTTAGCTAGAGTCAAGAGGATGAATTTTGCTAAAATGGTATCGTTAATATTTTAAACCAATAAGTTGCAACTTGCGCCCATTCTAACTTTCGATCATCGAGGAACTTCTGCACAGCCTTTCAGGTATTTCTCAAGCCCCCCTGCATCAATCCTTCAGCAAAGGTCCATGTTCAGCTGTTCTGCCTCCACTGTGACAGAACTTTCCTGCATTTGCCCCATCAGCCACTTACGAACCCATCCAATCGCATAGGATGAACGTCCAGCGAAGATGGTCATCTCTCTTTGAGAAAGGGCCAAAAAACCAACGACGAATTCTAATTGAATTTCACCGCAAAACACAACCGAGAAAATACTACGAGGAACAAGAATTGAGCAACATGGAAATATTGGCCGGGCAAAGCATTAAAAACACAAAGGGAGCCTGTGAAACAGCCACTGTGCTTGCAGATCTCCATATGGGACAACAGGGAGAAGTATCAGGTAGAAAGGCATTCCTGCTCAATAAATATGACGGGTGAGGGTATGGTTTCTCATGCAGCAGATAACGAATCGTCTACATATTCACACATTGAAAGCAGGAGAAAAGCAAAAAAAGAATGGAAGATGAAACGAATGCAGAAATCGAGCTAAATAACTCTAATAACGGAGTTTAATGGCATCACTTCTCTTGACGTTGTCTATCAACTTAATTTAGTAAGATCTATTCTATGATGTACGATTCCAAAGGTACATGGTGTGGTTTGGTACTGAGTTCAAAACAAAGTGATTATATTTAGAAAAATAAATAGATAGATTGAACAATTATCAACAATGATATTCCGTACTTGTAGGCGACACCAGTACTACTGGGAAGAAAGGATGAAGAACATGTTAGGGAATGCTTAGAACTTTAAAGATCTACGGTAGCTCTCAAATTAGAAGGAGCAGCTCGGAGCCCTGCTTCTAGTTTCTGCTAAACTCGGAATTGAGTACGCTCTGCAATAATAGTGCAAATTGCAGGAAAAGAAAGCTCTGTGGGATGGAACAAAAGGAAAAGCATTACTTGAAAATAGTTATCTACTGAAAGAAACGGAATGATGGTCCACCGAGTATCCGGTAACCGAAGATTCGATGGCATTAAGGGCACACATACATCTTTGTACAAGCAACCTGTATTCAAAGGGATCGCAATCTGCAATGGAAAAAGGTTCATTTCTATATTTTTGGCATAATTTCAAGGTATTTCATAAGATGCGGTACTATCCGACTTAGTGCTACTTCATACCACCAAATAACATCAAACGCAATTGCTTCATAAGATACGACATGTGCGGCGACGAAAAAAGTAAAAAAATATCTATCCAGACAGTGCTACCAAAAGTAAGTAAAGGTGCAACCTGCTAATTACTAGGTTAATGAAGTCATTTAAAATATAGAATTTGACTGAAATCGACTTTCTGGCGGCAGTAGCATAGTGGATAGCGGGTGTCATTGTGAAAGAAAGGTACGCGGTTTAAATCCTGTTACAGCTATCGATGACGGTAGGGAAGGCATTCAACCTGAAATCCCTATGCTTTAGTCCAGTCCTACTCTTTGAAGCAAATTTTACGCTGAAACAGGCTAAGCTTTCCCAGGGAACCAACATGAAGTCAAAATCAAGGCTTGGAAATTCACCTTCTGAAAACCTTTAACATATATCAAGTCAAAGGTTACCGACTGAAAAAATTTGGAAATTCTCGGACCATTTCCAACAATAGTATGGTTGATCTGGTGACAAAAACAACAAGCCCATGACCTCATGATTCACTTTGATCACATGCTTAGCATAATCATATTTCTATTTTTCGGTCAATACTTCCAGTGACTATAAATCAGTGAACTGTGAGTCTGGATGAAGGCCGAAACAAACAAGCCATTCGGATCTGTCCTGCATACATAGCCTTAAGAGACATCAAACTCTCTCCGCTATCACTTTTTCCAGACAATAACAATTTGAGACGACATAAGTGGTATTAGGTAACATGATATCAACGAGGATCCTACACTAACTGGTGACTAATAACTAACATCCTTTACGTCGAGCTTCCTGATGCTTGCCTTCCTGTTTGACTTTGGGCCTTTTTCGTTAACCTCTCTAATTCCGCAGCAGCATCACTGCGAACTCCTGCCCGGTCTCCTTGGCCTACAGCTGCCGGCTTCCCAGCTCCTGCAACCGTCTTCTTGTTCAGCAAACTATTGAAGAAATTCGCAAGCACTCCCTCGGAGGGGCCTCCCGGGGATGCACCCTTGGCTCCATCTAATTGCTGAAAAGAAAACAAGGGAAGGCTCAGTACTTTGGGATGGGATGAAATGAATGGAGAGAGAAAATAATAAATGAATGAATGAATGAATGAATGAAGTGATTGATAATTGGAAGGTGCTATTTGAGAATGAATATCATAGTGAAGTATTTCTTAAATGAATTTAGAAACGACTTAAGAAAACAGTAAAAATCACCTTTGCTTTGGTAGGAATACCAGTTCTTTTATCAGCAAGACGTTGTCCTGGCGATGTTTGCACTCGCGGACGCATGTGCTCCTGAGAGTTGAATGGGAAACTTTAGTACGAATGGGAGAAACATGTCAAGTGACAGACGGAATACAAAATACAAAAAAAGCTTAAATGTGTCTCATATTGAAAACGAGCTTCTGGGAGCATCTGATTAGAGAGGCACGATCCAGCCGCATTGCATAGGGAGATAGGGTTAGAGTTAGGAATTTCAGTCCCTTCCCTTACCAGATTTTGCCCTAAGCATTACGCCAGGTGCCCGTTTACTGCTTGGTGGACTTATAGATGATGTCCAGGAAAGAGCGCGAGTGGAGGAAAAGCAACCGAGCAAATATGAAATGACAGAGAAGAATGGAAAATAACAGATGAAAATGGAACATAACAGAGAAAAATGGAACATGATAGAGAAAAATGGAAAATAACAGAGAAAAAAAATAGTGCAAAAAGCAGATGTAAGTTCAACATATGTTAAATGGTTAATAAAGAAATAAAAAAGGAAATGAAAACGAACGAACCAAAGGAACTTCCGATATAGTCAAAGCGTGAAAACATAAAAATGGTTCGAAACCGTTCGAAACCGTTCGATTCTACGTATGACAAAGGAAGTTGCTGCAGATAGCAAAAACAAAATGGCACAAAACAGAATACGGTTTTGAATTATGGCATTGAAAGCTTACTTGTTGTGCTCTAGGCATTCCAGCTGCTGAGGGAACAGCTTTGCTTAGATTTCTCTGTAGAAGAGAACAAAGCGGATGAAACATACTGCTGTAAGATAAAGCTTATGTCATACACATTAACTGTCAGTGAGAATCTTGCTGAAGCGATTCCATTCCGGGCTAAATCATAGCGAGGAACGGTGGATCGAGGCTCCTTCCCAGCTTCACACAATGCACCCATTTACTATTGGATGGATAGACAAAGGGTACCAAGAAATGGTAACGAGAGCAGTTCGAACCCGGGAATTGAAGTCACTATGACAACTGCCCCTACAAATATCCCAGTTGAAAACCCCAAATGAAGGGAGGTATTAGAGTGTCTAGACAATTTATAATTCGTCAGCAGAACATCTAGGTTTATCCTCAGCACCGTTTATATTATTGACGAGGAAACATATATTTTCGTTCGTTTTAGGGTTGCCATACCTGCCAGTGGCCTTGCGTAATATCGAACGGCATGTCACTGGATGCTGCTCACGTGCAGTCAGAATGGTTATAGTTGAATATTCATAATGATAAACAAAATATGGCGCATTTTAATTCAATGAATAAGCTTACTAGAGAGCTGCCATCATCAACATTTAAAATAATGTTTATAGCAGTGCTTCATGCAAGTAAAAAATGATCAATACCAGTCTAGCATTATCAATAAGAGAAACTTGAAAGCAAGAACGACTACAAGAAATAAATGTCGTCATGTTTTAAAGAACTTCTATTGGAAGACATTACAATGACATGCAATAGCAGACTATCTGGTAACCAGTCTTTTTCCCAACCTATCAAAGTTTATCCAAAATGTTTTTGTCGAACAGTTGCCGGTTGGTCTTATAACGGATGCTGTCATGATGCTTTACGAATTAAGGCTCAATTAAAAAATCATGACTCTATTTGCATTCGATCTTGTTTCAAAATTTATCATCAAACTGCGGTTCCCCTGCGCAATGCTCCAATCTCTCTAAAACAAGAAATACTTATACATGGTAGACGTTGTCATTACAGCAAGTGCTGTTATTGGTACGGGCCCTGTTGTCATTCGAATTATGACACATACCATGTTACGACTCATGATAAGGGTTAAACTTAATTGAGTTTAATGCCAGAATAGCACGTCTGGATCAGAGTAATATTTTTGCAGCCAATGCCCGTGAAGATAAACAATTTTGCAAGGCCACATCGACGCCAAAAGAGGCAGCGAAGAACCCTTGAAGACTCAGTGCATGGACAACGTAAAGCGATTGCCAGAAATGAAATGCAAAAGGCGAAAACCCCAGTTAGGGATCGGAGGGGATCGGGAGGGATGACGTGTCATCTCCAATGAATCAAAAGAAGCTCAAGAAAAGCGTGCTATTGACTATTGATGGGGATGTCTGATGCCTAAGTTGAACACTGGCGTGGCAGGAATGAATGGTAATTTATGCAAAAGTAAATGGAAGCAGAAATAAGAAATGAGTATAAATTCACCTCCAGATTAGTCAAAAAAGCTTGCTCTTCTTCCGCAATAATGTCTTTATCCAAGCTAGCTGGCTGTTGATACGAACAATCAAGTCATACCAATAAATTCCCTCTAATGCAATCAGTGCTGAACTGTAAAATTTTCTATACCTTCTACCTATCATTCGAATGAAATACGATTAAATCGTTTCGTTACTGAGCCTTCGAAAGACCTGTATCACAGAGGGTCTGGGTGATTCACTGAAAAGATTATAGTACAAATAGAATGCAACTCGTGGCATACTCATGAATGATTTAAAGAACTTGTTCTACCTTGCGAAGGAAAGGTTTCGTAATTTGAGTATCAAACGATTCCGATGAATCAAACGATTTGATGTGTTCATCTAGAATGGCAATCTTATTTTCGTTGTCCCATCCCATCGGTCTGAAATAAATTTTTGTAAAACACAATAAAAATATCAATCAACAACTAACATCGCATAAAAAATCACAAATTCCATTCATCTGTAGCACTCTTTGTCATTTTAGGTCACAAGAAGAGTCAAATAATCAGTCAAATATGGCTTTGATTGAAATAATCTCTACATAAAAATCATTGTCTTGATTCTATTAAAAATCTATTATATTTCATTAAAGGGCCTCTACAGTGAAAACTTTTATTTTCGAATTAGATTCAGTCACGTGCCCTGAATGCGCATCTGCGATTATTTTTCTGATATCTTCTCGTACCATTTTCATTTCATAAGAGTTTAAAGGTCGTTTTCAAGTTCAGAATTTGCTCGAGAAAATTTCTTGGAGACCTACTTTCTCGGTAATTAAAACGCCTATAAGAAGAAAACGGTACATGACATCAGAAAAATAACCTCGGATTCGAGATCAGGACACTCGATTACACCTCGATTCAAAAATAAAAACTGTTCACTGGAGCGGCACTTTAATAAACATTTTAAGTTGGAACTTAGTCGGGTATACCACAGCCAAATCTTCTTGAAATGAAATGAAGAGGGAATTCTTTGGACGGACTTGGGCATAACGGGATTGAGATCCATAGATTGAGAAGAATAGAAATGGGGATACACAATGACGTATAATTGCACACAGATTCTTAGACTTCATTTGATGGAAATAGTCCACTCATATACATTTGCAAACCTTGCTAAGCAGGTAGCCTGCAACGAGCTAATTGAATGAAAAAAAAATGAAGGAAAAACAGTAAACGAGAATTCTTAAAAAGGATCTGAGTTCGGGATCATCCTAGTCTTGGATAAATATAAACTTATTTTAAAACTTCATTTTGACATACAAACTAAACATGCAGATACAAATCTCTCTAACGACAGGTTATCTGAATTCGGCTGGCCTAAGTACAGGTATTTCTAGTTAGAAAAAAAATGAATCAATAAGTAAATAACGAAAAAAAAAACCAGAGAAAGGGAAATTATTTTAAAACGAAAAGCTAAAGGATTAAAGAAAACTGTTAGTAGGATGGAAGGTCTGGGCAAGTCCAGGGTTTGTTGCGTATGCAGAATATGAAAAAGTCGTGCGAATTTCTTATTTATGAAAACATCAAACATACAAATTTAAACCTTCCTACAATCAGGCAGTTCACAAATGGCTAGCGTGAGTAAAATAAACGTGCATATAAAAGATATGTACGATAACAATAGCAACAATAATAACAATAATTAACGTGATAGATAACTGAAATTTGATAAATATAATAATAATCGATGTTTTAAAAAGAATTTATGAAAATTACCTTTTTTAGAGTTATAAGATATGAATACGAAAGACAAGTAACAAATTAGCCCAGAATTTATACCTCACCAAACTTAACGTACAAAGGTAAATAACATTCGCATAACAAAAATAATTTACAAATATTTGAAAGGGTCTATCCATCAAAAATAAAATAAACCTTTGCCATCAACAAAGGACCTGCTTCAAAAATATGCAAGTACAAGATGAAAGCACTCACATGAAAACAGCATCTTTTTCTACGACCTGTGGCAGTATTCGAAGAGGGAAATTATAGATTCTGTGAATTAAATATTTGTAGAGGCTGCTTATATTCCTTTCCTCTTTCGCCGAAGTGTAGAACAAGGCAGCTCCGACTAATTTCAAATTAAGTTAAGAAAAACAAGTTGTGTAAATGTTTTACTGCTCAAATTTCAAACCATTTAAACTTGAAATTAAATTCCCCATGTGGCAAGAGAGCGACGAGAGAGGTATGCGAGAAAATTTAGATAAAAAAACGCTGTTAAGTATGCGAAATTTTCAAGAAATGCTGTAAGATTCTATTAATGTGGGAAGTTACTGGGGGAAAATAATATCCCTGTATAAAATTCAGGGCATTCCGCTGTATAAATTTACTTATCACCCATTCTCTTCAAAATCTGTAGTTGTGTGCTTCATGAGAATTCCTATTGATTTTATCTTTCCTTGGTGTTGATGCTAGAAACCCTCCACCTCCTCTCACTTGATTAGATGGAAGTGGCTCTAGTGTTTACTATCTTTTACAGTTACTCTCATCCCATCCTCAGAAATGATACTTCTTTACTTGTCACAAATCTATTATTCTATCAGTATCTGCTTGAGCCAGCCATTGGGAGTCTATAGCCCGTAGAAATGAAGAGGGTTCACGACAGTGGAGGCATCCGGCTGTAAAACGAGATCAGATCACTTCCGATGCCAAAATGTACGTGGGATTGGTTCGAATGATTGCTTACCCGTACCGGTCATTCCAACTTTATTGGATTAAAGACAGAACAAGGAGACGAGATCATCATCATCATTATCATCACTATCATCACCATTTTCATAATCAAAACTATAATAATAATAATAATAATAATAATAATAAGAATCATCATCATCATCATCATCATCATCATCATCATCATTTTCATCATCATCATCATAATCATCACTATCATCACCATTTTCATAATCAAAACTATAATAATAATAATGATAATAATAATAATAATAATAAGAATCATCATCATCATCATCATCATCATCATCACCATCATCATTTTCATCATCATCATCATTATCATCATTATCATCACTATCATCATCGTTTTCATAATCATAACTATAATCATCATAATAATCATAAAAATCATAATCATCATCATCATCATCATCACCATATTCATCATCATTGTTTTCCATTTCATGCTGCAGTAAGAACACATTTCAAATCTCAACAAAAGGAATCAGAATTGAAAGGATACACCGTAAGCAGAATTTTCTGACGTGTTTTTGAATGAAATCAAAATGCTCATCTTTGTAATTATTATCCCTCTCGAGCGTTGACATGGAATCACTCTGAAACACAAAAATTGTTTGCATTCACAACAAATTACTTGAAGTTTTCTTCAGAAATTTCTTTCTCGTCATCAAAAAAAACAAAACCAATACTTTACGATTATCGTTGGAAAGGGATTTTTAGCTGTCTGGGTTCCAGCAATAATTGGACCAGAGCATCGTCTACACATCTTAGTGGACTAAAAGTGGTTGATGGCAAGAAAGGCCAAAAACCAAGCCAAAATATCATTAACATTTGCTGCTTGATAGCCCACACTGACTAACCCAATTTTGAAGGAAAAGCTAATAGAGGTAGCAGGAGTATTTAAACAGCGAGATAAAAGGAATATTGTTACACCATGACCTAGAATGGCACATAATTTTTGTTATCTGGGGGACAACATGAGCAATAATCCGGGTTGTGAAAGCGAAGTCAGAGCAAGAGTAGCGGCGGTGTGGAAGAAATGGAGGGAAATAGCCAGCCTCCTTGTCAACTGAAAAATCCCTCTGGAATGTAGAACAAAAATATATGGAGCTTGTATAAGATCAGTGATTCTCTATGGGGTAGAATCATGGGCCCTTACAAAGAAGCTTAAAGAACTAATTTATAGATGCGATTGTAGAATGCTAAATATATGGCAGGGGTCAAATGGGAAGCAGGGCTATCAAATAAAGAAATGATGAACACATGTTAAATAGATGATATTAGAAGCAAAATAAAGAAATAAAGACTCCGATGGTACGGAAATGTGGAAAGAAGACCCCCAGACCATATACTAAGAAGGGCGAAAGAGCTGGAAATAAAAGGAAGAAGACAAAAGGGAAGGCCCCAGAAAACCTGGCTGGACTGCATAAAGGAGAACTTGAAAGAACATAAATACCAGAAGATGGACCCCAGACAGAGAAAAGTGGAAAAATATCATTGGAAGAAACTGACCAGAGAAATTGTAAATCAGATTTAAAATGAATCTACTACTAATAATACATAAGGAAAATGAAGAAAGAATTTCAACTGTTTTCCTGACACTAATCAGAGTAAAGCACTAGAAAAAGTCATAAGTTGACATCTGCCTCATTTTACTTTGTCAAAAATACTCAAAAACAAGCCAAAAACAAGACTCTTATGCACAAAGATCAAAAACCAGTTGGCCCTCTGATGCTTGAAGCTCTGGTAAGCATGAAAAAACATAAGTTTCACCGTCTCTTGCTTCAAGAGTGCTTTCAATACCAGCTCCTCTACTCTGTAGACAAAATGCTTGAAGCCTAATGAAGCAGTGTCGTGGCAGCAGAAATTGAATGATTTGATTTGAAAAATGAATGGCAAAAGGACTCATAGCTTTTTTCTCTGGCCCACATCGAAGTGTAGAATAACAGAAATGAGTTAAAACATTCTTAAAAATTATGGAAAGTTTGGAATGATGGGAAACCTTTGTTGCGACTACAATGATTGGTATTCCAAGGTTATTTGATAGAATGGTTTCACCAAGTGGCAGCAAAACATCTTCTTCATCTTTTGTTGTTGCTGTTGCTGCACTTGCTGAGTGGGAGCTGGTTCTTTTTTCTTCACTTTCATCCGGTTCTTTATATTCTCTGAATTGGTTAACCACTTGAAATGGAAAACAACAAGGAAGCAATTAATATTCATCATGAATGCAAACAGATCAGTGCTTGAATAGAGGATTTCCACATTTAACAGGGTCTCTCATTACATTGTACTTGCATGGAAAGAAGTGAGAAATGAGCCTATAACATTTTTGGAACAAGCTACTGAATCTCTTTTTATGCATTCTACCTAGCAATTGAAGTTAGATTTTCGGACCCTAAAAAGCTATGATTATGGCGCACTTTTCTGGTAATTCCTCCAACACACTGTGATTCATCCATGCCTGGAAGCATCGATGTAGCAACTTGTCAAACTCTGAATCAAAGCTTGACTTGGAAATTTCCTCAAATGACAGGCCATTTGGTGGTCTGAAATCAAGCATCGCCACCCTTGAGGTATCCTAACAGGCAAGCATTCAATTGTTTGGAAGTGAGAATGAAATTTTCTTGGTCATAGATAAAAAGCTTCTTTGTTCTGGGTTATGCATACATGGTAACACACGGGTGCAAAATAACCTTGATCTGATATTCATCTGAACAAGATTTGCAATTCAAATTTGCAACAAATTCTAAAATATATAACCATGTAATTTTACCACTTCATTAAGTCTCTTGGCCTCTAGTGTCAAGCATTTTATGTGGCTCAGACACAAAATTCCTTATGTGATATCACATTAAACATGATTACCATAGAGGCTGGTGTGACTTACAATTTTCTTCAATTTCATTCAACTCCTTTGCTGATAATTTCAGTTTGTGAAGATGCTCCCTCAAAATGCGTGTCCACTGTTCTAAACTATCCATGATTGACCAAGGTCTTGAGATATCAATAGTAATGATGATGACAATGTTTCTGATGCTCTCTGCTGTGATGACATACTTTAGAAGGTCTTTGTGATAGCTGTCCCCATCAAGAATCCAAACATTCAGTCTAGTATGTTCTTTAATGAAACAAATAAGTACTTATTCAAAATCAAAATACATTGAAAGACCCTAAATATGCACTTAATCAAATTCATTTACTTTGATGCCATGAACTGGTGTTAATTTAGTCAATTAGTGAATGAAGCCAAATTAAACCCTACCCCTGGTGTGAATGCAAGGGAGCATCCTAATCATACAGGCACTATCCCAAAGCACAAAAAGATGAAAAAGAAATGCCAGGTTCTTTCCTTACATCACCCCACACCTAGCCTCACACCTGATTCTTATTTGTGCCAATAGAATCAAGACAGCAGAGCCAGGTAAAGAAAGATAAAGCAACTGTTCAGAAAAATGCTGAATTCAAACAAAGCCACCCTACATCCAACTTTCTATGTGCTTTACCAAGCATCCAAAGGTAGATTTCAAGACACTGAGAAGCTTTGATTATCTAGCAATGTACTGATACTTTCTCATAATGTAACATAATTTCAAGATTCTTATGATTTATGAGTCATAAGGAAGATTTTAGGACACTGAAAAGCTATGCTTATCAAGAAATTTCCTGGTCCTTTCCAATTGGGTCACACCTTGTGATTCTAACATGCTTTGAATTGAGCTGGGAACTTTTCTCACTCTAAGCGAAAGTCTAGTTCATGTTGGGGTTTGAATGAGTGATTATACGGCCTGTTGTCAAGTGCATCACAACTGAGCTATCCTCCCACTGTAAGCAACAGACCTTTGAAAGAAAAGGTCCATCCTCTAGCCATTTTTGCACCAATCATATAACTATTCTGAGGAGACAAAAATTTGCCTTCAAAAATGCCCAGAAACAACCAAAGTTTTCACCTAGGTCTTCCTCATTGTGGAAATTTTAAGGAATTTTGATGATAAAGATCTTCTGCCTTAGAATTTCATTGCCTCACAAGTATGCATGTAATATATATCATAGTTTTGACAAAAAATATCTTAACTGGATAAGTTAGCTCAACCAATATAAGCTAAGTCCATGGAAGTATCAGAAAATAAAAGGTTGCTGATAATTCTAACTAAAAAAGGTAAGAACCTTGATCTACTCAAATTGCAAACATCTGATGGCATTGTGATATTCAAATGTCAGCTTGTTGCATAACAAAATAAGTATCAAACATAATAGAAATAGTGAAAGGAAGCCAATCAAATAGGATAATTTTTACTGTAACCTTTCAATACAGTTTGCTACTTTTTACTATCAATCATTTTGCAATGTTTTGATAATTAAGGGTAAAGAAACAGAAAATGATTCTCTTACATGCTACTTTCTTTTAAAGTACTGTAGATGATGGAAATTGGTGACCAATGTGGGACAAAGTTCTCTCAGCACATTAAATTTATATAGCATATTGAATCCTGAGTTGAAGGTTGACCTTAGTTAACTGCATAGCATAATCATATTGGAGCAGAGCAGAAACTTGTGGCTCATTGATTATTCTAGGGAAGCGGACCTTTATGAGGTGGTTTCCAATTGACCCCCTAAACATAAAGTTACATGTATAGTCCAAAGTATGTGGTATAACCTCTCTTCACTCCACACTCCACAGCCTCATTTCCATATTTCCTTCTGCACCATTCATTTGCTTACTCATACTTGTTATTTGTTGAGAGCATGTATCCTTTGCTCTTGTGAAAGGTTTAGTGGTACAAGTTGGTTAATATGATATACATATGAAAAAATTACATCTGTGCTTGTTCTTTGCATCAACCTGAGTTTCTGCCAAAAATTCAGCTCAGAGCTTGCTGCTACAATTTAAAGATCTCAAGTGCACTCAACTTGAAAAATGGTAGAAACCAGAGACAGGGCTTAGAATTCTTCGAGATAAATGGGATTTTATTCAGTGGTTACCTGTTAGTTTTTGTTGTAAACTGATCAGAATTTGAAAAAAAATCCCTTTGCTATCCATCTGCATGCATAAGTTAGTGAACTGTATTATGATGATCTAAATAAAGTTATGTGTAAAGAGAATAAGCAACAGAATCATTTCAAAGTAAGTGATTGAAATGAAAAATTATCATTCAGCAGCAAATTATGAAATACAAACCATCTCTTTCTTCATCATGAACACTAACATAAGCAAATTCTAAACCAGATCCCTTTTTGATTTCATCATCTCCTGGACTCCTCAATTTTGTTATCAAGGATGTCTTTCCTGAACAGTCATCACCTGAACCAGGAAACATTCTTATAAACCATTTTGCATTTAGTTGAAGTAGAAATTCAAAAAGTTTTACTCAACTTTAAGACAGATCTGATACTGGGGAAATGAATTCTGTAAATAGAAGGGAAGTGGCAAAAGAAAGCATCTATAAACAAAAACAAACTTCAACTCATTACCAGCTACGTGTGAAAGCATTATAATATGTCTTAATTGAAAAAATCAAAGCTTTATACAAAGAAATATTCTTTCCACTATTTGCAGTTAAACTGAGTTCAGTTGCAAGCTTTGCACTAACAACAGACTAGGACAAATGAATCCATTACTAAAATGCTGTTACAGCTAATTGTCTAGATATTTCAAATAAGATTCAAGTATTAAGTCATGAAGAAACCTCTCTCTTACCTATGTTTATTGTGAAGCTTACAACTTTTGTTGCGTTAATGTGTCAAAGTCTCATTGCAGAACAAATTCATTACCAAGGTGTGATGCTCATGAAAGCAATGTTTTGCGTAATTGACATACTTGCCAAAACGTAAAGAATCAACAACAAAACAAAATCTCCAAACAAAATACAAAGACACGAAGCTTCCTCAATTCAACTGATAAACAGCCGATCAGCGTAGATAGGCGTGTATCAATTTTGATGAAACTAACTCATCAAAGCCCCGCTCCTTGGTAAAGTGGGTCCTTTAAACCCCAAATGGGTTGAATTAGCAACCATATAGCAAAAGAAATGTGCGTCTCAAGACCAAACGAACAATTTTATAGGTAGCTGGAGATTTTTCGGTTAATTCACGGTAAAAATGAAGCTGAAAGATGCTCACCCAATACTAGAATTCGCTTGTTTTGAGGTAACTTTCTCGTCGCTTTTGCGGCTACCTCGCTGAGAATTTGTGTCCTAAAACCGAAATAAATTATGATAACAGAAAAATAGTGCAAAAAATACATCTAATGACTTAAACAATGAGAAAGAGCTGTGCTCACCATATATTGTGTCTTTTGTCTTTTGTTGTAGAGCTGCTGCCATCCAAAGCATCGGCCATTTTTACCTCGGACTGGGAGAGCCCGAAAGTAGCTTCATGTAAGACTACACCAAGTTATAATGACAAAGGGCGTCAGATTGATGAGGCCGTTGGGAGAGCAGGGAGGGGGAGAAAATGCGGGAGGGAACGGGGAGGAAATGGAAGAGGGAGAGGAGTTAAGAGTACGGTAAGGCAGTACATGATCAAAAAATTAACCCTCTGGTTTTAGTGTTGGAAATGAGCTGTTTTGATGGATACAAATTTGATATCTATTGGGCAAAATGTGTTGGCATTCTCATTGAGTTACTTAAGAATGGTAGAAAGAACAACAGAAGTTACAATAAGACAGAAGAAATTCATGAATTGTAAATGTGAAGATTTTCACAATTACAATAATAGTCTTCTGATTTTCCTAGGATCTACTCAAAGTTAACTGATATTTCTTGTTCGTTCTTCTTCAAAGAATGCCATGTCGGGGCCTGACTTTGGCGATCGTAGTCCGGCAACCAGTCTGATTTTCATCCGACCGTAACATTTCCGTTTCATTTTGTTATAAACCATGAAAATCAAATCAGTGATAAATCAACAGAACCGTGATATATATGAACGATTTGAATCTTCTATAAAGATCTTCAACCGTTAGCAGTGCCCTCGTGATTGAGCAGTTGTGGGCCAGATGTGATTTTGACTCAATAAGAGACATTGAGACCAATTAAAAGAAAGAGCACTTGAAACTACGCGTTTGAATACTCGATTTCAAATAGAGTAAAAACCAAAGGCAGGAGTTTAAAATTGTTCTCGGGGAGTGGATTTAACGCAGTAATTTTCCCATTCGTTCCTCATTCGTTCCTCTTTCGTTCCTCACTGAGTACGAGAACATTTTGAAAGAAATTGGAACAGATCAACCAGTGAAATATGTAACTGAAATGTATAGTGGAAAAAGCACTGCAGGACAGGATCAAAAGAAGAGATGGGGTTACTGCTGTATATCATGCTCATTTCTGGGCATAGAATAAACCAAAGACAAAGTTCTAGGGTCTTACAAGGGCAGTGGGTTTTTAGGAATCACCAGTAGATGTGCGTAAGAAACTGGTCCTAAAAAGCTGCTGCTTGCTCTAACCCTCGTGGACCATTCTTGCATTGTACTCTTATTTGACGTGCAGAGAACACGGAGTCAGAAAGACAACGATTAGCGCTGTAGTATTTGACTGACTGACTGACTGACTGACTGACTGACTGACTGACTGACTGACTGACTGACTGACTGACTGACTGACTGACTGACTGACTGACTGACTGACTGACTGACTGACTGACTGACTGACTGACTGACTGACTGACTGACTTAATTGAAATAAAATACATGTTACATAGAGAAATAACAAAGAGCTCGAATTACCAAATTCATCAATTAAGGATAAGAACGGAAGGGTTGGTTGAGAATGACGAGAGTAGATGAAGAGAGAATGAGTTGATGTTAAGTATGGCAGGAAAAAACATAGGATTGAATGAATAGAAATTCGCAGTTAAGCAAAGCGGCAATGACGGCATAGATGGGAAATATGAGGGTAAGAAAGCTGAGGTCACTACAGGAATTCGTGACGCGGTTTCCAGTTGCCTTTCTCGACGATGGTGTTTCATTGCGAGCCATGCAAAATTCGTGTATGAACATCTCATGCAGTGTGAGATTACACCATTAAGCCTCTATACCATGGCATGAATCCATGATAATCCCAAATAGCCTAATTGAAGAATCGTTTGCACTGGAAACGATCCAAAGGCAACTATTCGCGGTCTTCATCTAAACCTCTTCTATCTTCCAAGAGGAAGAATTTTCCAAAATAATGAAAAAAGACGATGACAATTAAAAAATGAAGACTTTTTAAAGGCGTTTTCTTCATGTCAGAATGACTAAAATCAACATATTTAATGAGGAAACTCCAGGCTTAATTTCACGACACGGTTAACAAGGCAACGAGCAACTTGACCAATTTGCAAATCTAGAGCTCTGGTTAACAGAAACGAATAACAAGCTAAGCAGAGGTGAGCCCCAACTCCACTTTGTCGCCATTTTGAAATTCCAGCGTCCAGATGGCTTTAAAGTCAAGGGTCATCAAGGCCTAAAGGCTAAGGGTCATCAAGCTCTAAAGGTTAAGGGTTGTCAAGCAAGTCATGAAATTTCACCAGTAGTTTTCCATATGAACCAAATGAAATTGGCTCTTCTTTCTAGATTAGGGGAACAAATTATATCTTTAGGTTTGGTAGGTTGGAGTTCGAAACTGTTTGAGTTCAGAATCTTCCAGATCATCCAGAAGTCTCTTTATATTCCCGTATGAAATGTCGCAAATGATTGATTCAAAGAACTACATTTTAAAGTGTCTTTGCTTCCTTCAAATTGTTGTGTTGGAGTCTAGGTTCTGCAACAGCAGAGGTCAAAGGAAGGACTCCTGATGGAAATCTGGAGGAAACAGCATCATTTGGATACATTACACACCACCTTTGATAAACGAAATATCTTCAGCAGATAGGCCTGTTAATGAGAATCCTTTTACATCCTTTTGTCCTGAATGTGATTAAAAGGGAAGAAAACTAAGGAATTGGGGATTTTTCACACAATATACAGACAAAGTTGCATTAAAGTTACAACTTGCAATCAATACTCAGAAAATTTCAGTTTTCCCAACTTGAAGTAGTATTTTATCATTTCAAAACTTTTAGCTTGCATTTTGCTATTTTGTGCCACTATGCCTTCCAAGGTTCTAAAAAAAAATCTCAACAAAATATTTCATATGAGAAATTATCCCTGTTTTAAAGAATTGGGTACTCTTCTCCCTAAATTGAGCCTGCGCTATTTACTTATTGCATAATGCTATAGCCAATGAGTCATTGTGTCACAGTTCAAAATATGGTTGATGCTGTTGGATAAAAGACTATTGACAGTGCTATGGCCCAGTGCATTTCTATTCAATTACACTGCAGATCCAAATAGTTGAGAAAAACCGGATTTAAAGTCTGGGAACAAATTAATTAAGAAAAATTGCTATTGACTTCATATATCAACTGGGTAAAAATTATCCTAAAAATTTGAAAACAGAATAAAACTACCTTCCATTTTATGTAATTCAGCAACTTTTGATGTTAATCCATGTCTGACTGAACTTATCTCTTTATCCAGTTCTTTTTGGTCTATAATCAACATAGAAGAAATTATACAGATTAGCTAATAAAACACAGCATTTTGGTCACCAATGAAATACAATAGAAAAGCTTTTTGTAATACAAATTAGTTCTATCTGCTGAAATGCCAGCAAAATTCAAATAAGACATGCATTAAGTGGAGGTCTAAACGTTGGCTCTCAAATCTTTCTACACTGAGTCGAAAATTGCTTCCAGTCAATCTGAACTTTTACCTTGTCGTAACGTGTTCACTATTACATCATCTTCAAGTCTAAAAAATGTGTTTCCAATGCATAACCATGACTTGGTGCCTGAAAGGGTGAATTCAAAATATGACAATGCAACTGCAGATCATACAATACTTCTTTTTAATAATCGATTAATATCCTAGATTTGTGTACATAATAATCTACTTCATCTAAAGAGCTTCATATGACACCATGCCAAGCTGGGAGAGGGTGGAGTGATAAGCATGTCCACGAGCTACTAGCTAGGAACCCACACTTGCAACATTTTGATACTCTCTGCTTGTTTAACCAGCATTGGATAAACACATGGTATCAAGCAAGTGGCAAGCTATAAGGGAACTTAAAATGGTCATTGTTAGAGAACTGTGTAAGAGACTTACGAGAGGACTGGGTCCTATTTGTTGTTGTTGCCATTTAAATCTCATTTGTATTCATCCATCGTTCCTTTCGTTGGTCTTCGAACATAATCATTTAAACGTAGAAATAGATGGACCCTAATCTAATTGTACTTCACCTTAATGTGCTTCAGGAGTAGCAACTCTTTAGCATGGTTCCCTTCTAAGCTAACATACAGTTTGGGATTCAGACTGCTTTAGTCGACCATGGAAAAATAATAATTATAATAATCATAATAAGTTTTTGCACTTAATTTTTATGTCTATAATATGAACTTAAGGCATATTGGTAGCTTACTCTGAGCAGAATCATATATCTCCAGCAGCATGTCAATGTTAGATCACTCAGGAGGTAGCAATATTTTGCAAAATTTCTATTGACATTTACTGTCTCAAAGCCAACATTGAGTTTGAAAATGTAAAGAGCATTACCAGATGCGGAGATGAGCATGTTAGGATGTAGATTATTACCAGTGATAAGAGAATGGAAAAGGTATTGTGGGAGGTTGATATAGCAAGTACAGTGTGTCAAACTTTGAAATGATAAGGGCAAGAAGTTTGACTCAGAGTCATGTCTGCATGTGAAGCGGTCTTCACTGAGACAAGTACTACAGCCTGCAACAATATGGAGAGGAGATTCTGGCTGGAAACAAAAGGAGAAGTCAGATGTTTGGGAGAGGTTACACAGCGTGAGATTTTTACAAGAAGTGAGTATGTTATTCAGATATCTGACATTTCAGTTAAAAACATTTCTAGGTAGTTTACTTTGAGCAGAAGACTGAAGAGAATGAACAACTTTCAAAGAGTGATTGAGGAGGAAATTAATGATGAAACCTTGTGAGGTGAAATTATATTGGAGCCTTTCAGTATGGCTCTGGCATACAGCCTCTAAAACTTGCTTAATGTTTTTGCATGTACATACTCTTAAGTTCATGCCAAAACTAGCACTTCTCCATGGGGATTTTATTGCATCCTTTGATGGAGATTTCAAGACAGTGCATAAGACAGCCTGACATTGTTGGAATTCCACAGAAGGAAGAAGGAGATGCAAGCCAAATTGGTTTTGAGGAAGGCTAATACCACTGAGGATGGCACTAATTGGAAGATGTAACAATTGTTGGATGAATTTTAGCACAACATTGTCAAGATTCTCAATGACCCATGTCTTGGATAGATTAGCAACAGATAGATGCCAGGATAGCCTAGAGAGGATGTAATGTTGATAGAGGAGAAGTCTGCATGATAACAATAACAATAATAATGTTACCAATCACAATTAAGATACAGGATTTACATTTTGATTTTACACAAATTGTTGTCAATATGTGTCCCATCAAAGATAAAGGGATTACAAGCTTAGATAATAGTGTCAAAAGGTTAAACCTAAAGCTTCTAGGAATTCATACTAAATCCATGCAAGCTTGTGATCAATCTACACACTGGCAAGAAAGGCCTAACATCTTCAAAATATATTCTAATTTCTCTTAAAATAGTTCCTTACATCCTTTATCTGCTTTCTTAATTGCATTAATAGCTTCTCTGTTGCCATTCCTCTTTTTGTCAAGATCAACCAACTAAAAATAGAGGCGCAAAAGCTCTATAATTCTTGTAAATCAATTGAAGCTTTGGCAATTGTAACTTAGGACAAACACATAAACAAACAAAATTTTGACAACAAACATTAATTTTCACCATCAATCAACGTGATTACAGAGCGATTGCTGGTTAGGCCCAATAGATAAGCATACTATCTCCGTCACAAAGTGAACTACTGGTGTCACATGAAGAACCTTCCCCTGCATATTTTGCAACCAATAAGATGTTGAAATATTGAACTAAAAGCAAAAATTGCTTGGTCGATCCCATTTTATTTTCATACCGTTTGGAATTTTGACGATAACAAGAACCAGAGGCTGATGAGCTTTGCTGGGGAAAGCCGGAAGCCCTGTAGGCTTTGAACCTACCACCCCTAGAGCAGGCTTTTCAGCACTTTACCAGATACACTGCAGTAAAGCTCAATTTGATTTTCCACACACAAATCTAACAAAACTTTTAATCTGTGGTATCTTCTACCTGCTAGATAAGTAATGATCTCATCTTTCTAACCCTAATTTTTTCTGTCTTTGCTGCCAGAGTCACTTTTCTTAACTGCAAATCTCAACATGTTTATTCTCATGCTACTTTCTGCCATATTTCACATCAACGCTTTACCCATTCATCCACTTCCTCACCCTCTCTTCTGCCCTTTTCCTTAATTGACAAATTTTGCAACTTGAGCCCATGTTATTTTCCTATATAATATCATATGTATATGATGTATAGATGTATATGATGTATAGATGTATAGATAGATAGATAGATAGATAGATAGATAGATAGATAGATAGATAGATAGATAGATAGATAGATAGATAGATAGATAGATAGATAGATAGATAGATAGATAGATAGATAGATAGACAGATAGATAGATAGGTGGGTAGATAGATAGATATATAGTTAGATAGATAGATAGGCATAGATAGATAGGCAGAGAAAGATAGGCATAGATAGATAGTTACCAGGCATAACTGATAAAGCAAATTGATCTTACTATATCTTTCCAACATCAAAATATGTTCTTAAGACAATTTTCTGGGCAAGAAATCAGACATTTTCACATTTCCAATATCTACTGTTAACGGGTTTAGCTAAATAAGTGATAAAAAAATGCCAATATCTTTAGCACATTCAAAGATTTACATTTTTTTCTGCTCTTCAAACTGAGATCTTACAATATTCTTATAACAAAAGTGCACTGAACATTCAATCAAGTATTCCACTGGCTACAGAAATAAACATGGCGGAACTACGAAGCTGTGCTTATCAAAAAGTACCTTGCTTCTTCGCTAAGCCTGACCGCACCGTGTGCTTCATGCATCCAGAATCATAGAAAGCCAATGGCTCCCGCACTGACTGTCAGGAAACGTTGCGTTTGAAGTGGGAATCGACCCACTCACAAGCCGTAGACTCAGTGCTTTACAATAATAAATAATAACAATTATAATTTCAAATCTTTATGCTGGATGAACGCTTCAGCTTTAGATTAGCTGTTATCAATGTGTGTCCAGTGCTTGTGTCCTCAAAGCTACTTCTGAGTACTCATTTACTGACCTCGGAAGGATGGACAGCTTAACCACTCGGCGCGCTGTTCTCACATCAACAAAAAAATGACCCTAATGCCAACCTGATGTTTATCTGTCAATATATCTTCTCCTAACGCCTCTATTTGTGATATCCTCTCCACAACATTTGAGGCATTTTCCCCAAAACTTTCAATGGAGTAAGGTGTATGTTCCATCTTGAAATCACCATGTATGTTGCTGTTGCTGTGCGAAAGTCGAAAGCACAACTGCAGCAACAGAGCATAGCCAGCAGGTCACTTTTATTCATACATGTGTAGGACTGACACCGTGACAACCAAGATACGATATGATGAAAAAATATCAGTTTGAAGGTTAAATTTTGATGCCTTTCGCAAATAAGCACCATATATTGACAGCAACCTGATGGAATAAATCCAATCATTTCCGAATCACATCAACCAATCAACCAGATCGTGGAGGATAATCAGAAAAGAAAACAATTTATTGAAAGAGAAAAAACGATGGAAAACAATATCCCTTCATCAAGAAACACTTTTTACAATTTCAAACAAGATAAGATAAAAAAACTTACGATAGCAGGTAGATACAATGTTTTAATGTAAACATCAAGGGGCGTAAAACACTTCCTAGGCCTATCGCACGAAAATCTCCAGGGCATTCTCGATTCGGACCTTTGCAGAAACCAGGAACAGGGCTCCAAGACCTTTTTTACGGGAAATGGATGTCAATGTGGTGGTGTCCCGTTGCTTTCCTCATCGATAGGGTCGTCACTTTTTAACTGTGCATGATTTGAATCCACCATTTCTGCGTTGCAACTTGGCACGCTGCAGGCAAACACTACTGCACCACCATCGCACAATGAACATAATCATTCCATTATTGCTGCAAACCTTTCACATCTACACGCAAGTCACTTTCTTTGATACGCGATATCTAGGAGTAATCTGCCCTTTGGGACAACTAGCTAAGATTCTAAAGATGCACGCAAAAGTACAACAGAAATTGGCTATTAGACTACACGCTAAGGTAAAGGAGATTCTAATAAAGATTATACTCAACAACTAGTAACTGGATCACTAGACAAGACCCGTTTCACTTTTTATGTCTATTGCTTGTCGAACGAATCATTTCCATAAGCGACTTATGTATCTTAGCGGAGATTTTTGTGACATTTCTCAAAAAAGTTCCGTGGATATGCTACCAGGAAGCCTGGGGCCCTCCTGCGCAAACACCCAGTCATGCAGGGTTGCATTGATACGAGCAGACAAAGAGGTAGACCTAAGCGCTTCGTTTGGATGACATTCTACAGTGGACGGGGGTGACCTGGTGACAGAAAACGATAGAGCTGGGGGAGAATTGTGGCAACGTTAAGTGGCAAAACGTAGAAATAGGTACGGAAAGAATGACAATGATCTAAAAATGGGCAGAGTTGTAAGCTTATCATAATCAACGCTTTCCAAGGCTATAAAGAATACACTAGCGCCGAAAAGGTAAGGAAGCACAAAGAACGATTAACGCTGTCCTAAGGGATTCCAAATGTTGGGTTTTTGGGGATCTTAAGGTCTCTTCACAATCTTATAACCTGAGGGCTTTCACCAAAAACTTTATCGTTTTCGAAACAGAAGATTGAAATATATTCTCAATTGATATAATAGTTTAAGGAAATGAGGAAACTTAAAAAACCGATAACAGAACATCGCATCGATAATAATTACTAATATAAATCGCATTTTATATCATAATTTTCCAAGTATTTTTCCATAGTCTTCATTCGCCATACTTTACTTTCTTCATACAATACGTGAATAGATAATAGAAAAATGACGTCTCCAACAGACGGAGAGGTAAATGGATGGAGGCATTCAATGGGGGTACAAAAATGGGCACAGAAATATTAAATAAAGTTAGGAAGAAATCTCGATTTGATAAAAATGTTCGACTCGAAATTAAGTAACAGAAGAAAATAAAATGTTTAAAATAGTTGAATTAAATGATGAATCCAGCCGCTAGTCTTGCCACCAGTGATAACGAGCGATTAATTTATGTTATGGTGAAGGGGAGGGGGATGAACCCTTTGCTTTCTACCTAAGACGTCAGACAATGGCCGAAATAAGACAGTGAAAAAGTTGCATCCAGATGTGGATCAAAGCATGTGAAAGCGATTGATTGATGCAAATGGTTGGAACAATCATTGCTCATCAACCTTAATATGGGCCGCGAGAGCAAAAACGAAATCTTTCTGCCGACCCAAATAAGTCTCCTTCCAATTAGTCGTCTCACTCCGGCCACTATTCGACGCTTTGAACTCTAATGAGTTTCGGACGGACACGCCTTCTGTGTGACGTAAATATCTTGCCACCTTTTAGAAAAGTATTGAAGAATGGATGGTTAGAGTTACTTTAGTCCACAAGTCAACAAGGTGCAATACTTACACGCAATCTCAAAGTTATTTCCATGTCCCAGTCTTAATTGAGGACAGGGGATGTCTTTTTAGAAGAACACGGTATCAAGAGACACTTGGAAAAGCGGAGAAACACCTTGCTATGTGAGAATGTAAGGCAGTTTAGTGATACCACGTGTTGGTTAGCGACATGTAAAGTCATCTACAGATACAAACGCACAAACGCCAAGACCGGATTTACCCATTTGTTTCAAACATGATCTGATCTGTCCGATGGCAAGCTCTAAAGACGGTTTGGCAGGGAGGTTGTATGACTCTGTAAGGAAATCAAACCAAGTGCATAAGAAACAAACCAGACATCGAAAACATTAGAATTCACACGCAAATCTTAATAGCATGGAAGCAACGATGAAGAAGCCTTCGAAAAGAATGCCTATAGGCGGTTGAATAGGCGATAGTTCTGTAAAATTAGCATTGAATCATTTTTGATAATGTTTATCCAACCAAGTATAGAAAGTTATGAATAAAAAGAACATAATATATCAAGAAATGCAAAATGAAGTACGAAACAGCAAAGTGAAGTGAGGGAATGCGACGTTAAGAAATCTAAAATAAGGTTACGAAATTCAAAGGAAAGAAGGTTTAAGTAAATTGAGTTGGGCTGAATAAGGAACTGCCTTGGAAACACCTAATAGGACAAGGGCAAAACAAGGCCAAAGTTCTGTCTATTGATGAGCAAACACAAAGGTCTGCTAAAAGAAATCTCTGCGACGTCTCCAAATTACCAATGTATCAAGCCAAAGAATCGACTTTAAGTTGAATCTTACCTAGAATGGCACTGTTCAATGCAGCACAGACTGGTTCTCTTTCTTCAGGTCGAAGTTGGTATCCGACAGGACTACTCCATGGATCATTGTACGCTAACAAACTGAATGCGTCCTACAAGCAGAAATATCGAAGCATGCTTACAAGCAGGTCGATAGCACAAAAGAGCAGCTTCGATGGAGGGGACGTCAAAGAGATTTCAAAATAAAGAGGCAACATAGAAATAGACAAGTATTGTAGTGAGACTAGTCCAACAACTCCCCACAAGGACTGAATTTTTCCAAAACTCGTTGCAAATTCTCCTTGAAAGACGCACCAGACTGCTTATGGGCTACTCTCTTGTTAGAACTTACCCCCTGAGATACGTTGAATGATTGAATGATTATGATTGAATGATTATGATTGAATTATTGTGATTGAATGATTATCGAATGATTATCGAATGATTATGATCGCATGATTGAATGATTATGATTGAATGATTATGATTGAATTATTGTGATTGAATGATTATCGAATGATTATCGAATGATTATGATCGCATGATTGAATGATTATAATTTAATTATGATGATCGAATGATTGGATGATCGAATGATTGGATGATTGTGATTGAATTATTGTGATTGAGTAATTATGATCGAATGATTGAATGATTATGATTGAATGATTGGATGATTATGATTGATTGACTGGATGAGAATGATTGAATTTTCCTGATTGAATGATTGGATGATTAACCAATCAACTGAAGAAGCCAATCAAGAATACTTACTCTCATGATTTTATCGTTGCCTTCATTTGAACCTCTCTCTTTAGCTAGTTCTTTATTCATAATTTGTAATTCTTTGCCAAACGCAAGTAGTTTTTCAATCGCCAGTATATTTCCACCACAAAGTTGTCTTACTGATGGCGTTGGATCCACGCAAACTAACAGGTTATGGAAATAAATTTTCAGTTAATAAAGTAATATGAACTAAAGCAGAAACTAATGAGGGCAGCTAGATGAACAATATTGTGAAACGAAATGCAAGAGAACTACGGAGCCTCTTCACTGCAAATCATCGGCACATTTTGGATTCCGTTCGGCTTACCAGTTAACATTGACTAGCTGGTATAGTACATATCACTTTTGGCTTTTACTATACATAGCTGCGTAGTGCCAGCATCCAATAAGTTGACTATTATCATTATTATCATAGCTGCAAAGAATCTAAAAATGGCAGCCCTGAAGGCAAATAACGGTACTTTGCTACAAGATAATCGGCCCCGAACTAACTTAAAGAATCATAGTGCTTGCACAGCTGTAAGGCCCAAATGCAAGATAACTGAGATGGACGTTGCTCTATGCACCAAGATGATGTGGGAAGGACCAGGAACTTTTCAAAGGAGGCAAGGCATGTGAAAGCAACAAATCCAAGAAAGCAAAAATGTGAACAGCTTTATCTGGAAGGAAGTTAAGGGAAGAGGAAGGTCTTGAAATATTTCAACAAAACACGTGAAAAAACAACAGCAACAACCTCTTGGAGAACTGCTGTAAGACTGGCCTGAACTTGTTGCGTGTGAGGTACTGGGCATACTCTGCGCATTCAAAACACTAGGTGTAGATGTTTCTACTGAATTTGAAACATCGGCCATGTCCATATCGTCATCAACTATCACTCCATTTCCAGTATCACTTATGACTCCATTTCCAGCATCAATCATGACGCAATTTCCGGTATCACTCATGACGCCATTTCCGGTTACCTCTTGAAAGCTATCTACTGTACTATGCTGGCTCAAGTCAGTGTTTTTGTATCCATTTGTTGCTAAACTTGAAGTCGTTCCAGTGCTTGCATGAGTGAGATTTCTAGCCGGACTTCCACAAGGACTTGATATCGCACTTCTAGTTGGACTGTGTGCCGATGGTTTGACCTCGCTGTCACAGCCAGTCACCATTTCAATAAACTGTCTGCACTTCAGAATAAAAAGTAAGTCTAAATTCCGGTCTAATAGGCCTGGGTATAATGACTGCGTTGCTTCGATGGCTTCGCTGATTCTCCCTGATAAAACCAGTTTCTGGAGTCCTGAAGGACAGAAACAAATAATGAAACAAACAGTCAACTCAAGTCGGCGAAGAGCGTGCGTTTTCAAAAAGAAACGGCGCGTGCTGGAACCAACAGAAGAGTAACCACGTTGCTCTAAAGATTCATACTCACTTTGTCTATTTTTGATGGAAGCAATTTCCTCTGTTATTGATTGCCCTGTGCTTTTCGCAAATGCCTCTGCCGTTTGGCAATACCCATGGTGAACGAGATATGTGGAAACGACCCTAAAATGCAAGAAACGGGTTGAATGGAGGATATCTCGCTGGCAAGCCACTTGTTCATTGATGATGCCGTTAGCGATTCAACTTCACGTCAATCTAGGCATCCTTTTAGAGAGCAGAGAGTTGCATCTCCCTGTATTTCCTGACGTATGAATCACAAGATTTCGTCACGTATAGAAGGAGTTTAGGAAACTGATCAATAAGCACAGCATTTTCCAAAATCCACCTTGTGATTAATGAATCATAGGAATCTGGACATGACATTTTATTTAGAGACAGGACTTAGAAACTGGTCAACAAGAATGGCTTCTTGGTGTCCATAATGCATTTTATGATTAACACTGGGTATGGCATAACGAGACAATGCCCTCTCTATCCTCATTGCATAGTTACATATGATTCCCGTGATCAAAGACTTTTTCAGTAGACGTTGAGGCAATAAGAATCGCGTCGTATGGAGAAGTGTCTAGCCATTTGTCTTGGTGAGACGCGTTGTAAGGATGACAGAGCAAATCTCCCAACTTAAATGAACTCAGCAATGATGACTGCTTATTCTCTTTTAGAAGTGGTGAACGGACGAGTTACCTTTGCAAAGTTTCTTGCCAACTGCCGCCATCAAATGAAACAGGGAACATTTCGATGTTAAGCATTGCTTTCGCTCGAAGTTCCTAAGAGAAAGGGGAAACATTGATACTTCGTAGAATTAGTTCCTCAAAAAGCTCAATTCAAATGTAATTAAAAACTTAAGCACGCAATAAGAACAGGAAAGGATTTCAACATGCGACTTATTTGTCTGACAAAATTTTCATGCTGAAACATAGCCATTGCAACTGCAGAAAATAGCCAAAAGGAAGGACAGCTAATTTTTGGTTCAAACCCAACTGTCAATCTTCAATGGTTTATACTCTACACTTCTTAATCCAGACCATTAAGTTATATGAAAATAAGCATTCATAGCTATGATATCAAAATTGGCGGGTCTGACTGCAATATTAAGTAACTAAAAGTGATAAAAAATTGAATATCATGAAGAGCAACTTACATTTTTCACTTCTTCTATTTCAAATACAAATGGGTGCTCTCCAAAATTTGCATCAATTATTTCACCTGGAGTTTGAAGACCAACGGTTGGGTAGAGATTATGCTGGAATTGAAAATAGGCTAGGGTTGAGGGTGGCTAAGTGGTCATGGCATTAAGGTTGGTATGCTAAGCCAAAAACAACCTTAACTTCCACTTAGAGCAAGAAAGTCATTAAATCTCTTCAATGCAAGGCATAAGAATCCTAGTCTGGCTACAATGAGCAGAAGGACTACAAAACTGTTTGCAATGCATAGCTTTTCAAGATCTACCAAGAAAACTCAAGACTAAGTTTAAGAACAATTTATATTTGTAAGTCAATCCTGTTTATATTAGTTAACCTTGTTGGTAATATTCCTATTAATAAATAAACTATAGCAATGCTTACAGAAATGAAACTTGACAGGCTTCAGAATAAATTTTTATATCCAAGTCCGAAGACCCAATTTCCAAAAATTCTATACAACTTCAAAAGAACAGCCATGCTACAGGCCATTAAATAAGCTTCTCTATGAAAATCAAAAATTTATTGGATATGAGGCTTGCTTTTGAATAAGCAATTTGCTTTTTGTTTGATGATTCCGTCAAACTAAAATATATAACTTACTGGAAGGTCAGCAAATGCCACACCTGCAATGCAACACAACTCATAGAGGTACCAAAAGATGTAATAACATGCCATGATAATTAGATAAACATCAGGAACAACAACAATAGGAAAAACTCAGTCGATAGAGCATTTGGCTAAGTAAGTCAAAGTAAGACTCTTTAGACCGGGCATTGAACCCATACTTCTATATCGAGCCAAGATATAGACACCAACAAACACCCTATGCAAGCAGCTCAGTGGTCGCTGCTTAAGACTGCTCAGAAAGGCACACAGATGGATGCACAGAGACTGGAAAAACACTGAAGAAATCTACAGACACCTTAAAAAACCCTCCATCTTGCTGATGATTTGACAAAGATTGGATTTTGTGGGACACTGTCTACACAGCCACCAGCAGCCTGTGGGCAGACTGCCCTGTGAAAAGCACCTCATCGTCCACTTAAGGTAGGACAGGGCCGCAGACACACCCAGCTGAAGTATGACACACTCATCAATGACCTTCCTGAAAATTCACTCAAGGAAATAGAAACTGTAGCTCAAGATAGAGACATGTGTAAGCTAGTGTGCGGATGCGGAGAAGAGAACCATGTCTTGGCTACTTAGCTGAACCTTGATGATGACAATAATGATGATTTGGCTAAGAATCTCAAGTCTCTGGATCAAATACCAGTCCCTGCCAATTCAGCATGTGAGTGGCAAAGTTAAGCTCATCTTATCCATGTGCTAAATCCCCTGGTAGCTAATGGTAGTAGGAGTGGTACCCCAGCTTAGAACAAGGAAAATTCCTGGTTTAGTGCAAAATAAAATACAACCAGCTCCCTTTCTGTTTGGTTGAGAAGGGCATCGTTCCATTTCCTGCAATTTATACATTTCTTAACAATCCAGAAACTGAACACTTAAACAATCTCTGATCCATTCTTCTTGACCCTGCTTCTTGGTCTGACAATTCTCGTAGAACACAGACAATCGGCAGTTTTAAACTTATTGAAAGATAGACTAATGAACAGTAAACAGAAATCATGCAATTCCTTACCAAGATTTACGCCATTTTTTGTATAGAAACATGTATTATTAATCAAGTTGAGACCGCAACCAACCACATCTCCAGTTGTAAATGTTGGACCATATGACTGTCCTGTACCAGAGGAGCAGAATGAATGACCATCATCACCATGATAGCCATAAGAATTTTTCTCCCATCCTAAAAAGAATAAACAAAACACCCTATATTGTAGAACAATAAAGATGGAAGGATATTCCAAGTTGGGGGGGGGGGGGCACTAGGAGAAAGCTGGGGAATATATGAAGACCATGAAGGTACAATAAATAGACTTGGATGGATTGAAGCAATTGGCCGATTGCATAATCACATCACCGTCGTGTAATGGTTAAGGGTGCATACTCATAAAACAGGTGTTGTGAGTATTTTTAATCCTATGCATGACACAATAAAAATGCCATTGGTGAGGCAGGCAGCAGGAAACCATCTCATAATATCCACTTTCCTACAAAAAACTCAGAGTCCTGTGTTTGGTGTCTGCTATGCTCAAAATTTCGTACGCAACACAGGTTGAGACGGCACAAAATGCCTTCTGGAAATTGAAGTTAAGCACAAATTTATTCTAGCTGTTTCCGTTTAGATTGGCAATGGAACGATAAAGAATATGCATTAAATTGACTTTACTTGACAAGGAAATGGAAATTTCAACAAATTTGAGGGAGCAACAGATCCGTCGTCTTTCTCAAAGCTCTTGCCTGGGGACCTAAGTGCAGGAAGTTACTGGAGAAGTTTTTGAAAGAAACAAACAAAGTGATGAGAAACAACGAGGAATTAGGCCGCATAAAGATAAACAGCTGCTGGATATGATGCCCTGGGGGTGAATGAGGAATGGACAACAAATTTACACTACTGCCAAAAAATACACTGGGAAATCAAATAATTGACTGATAAATATTTCAGAAACTAAAGCAATTTTGGTGCTCCAAAAGCTCATAGAAATAAAAAACATGAATGCAAAATCTGAAAGGAGAGATACGTGCACAGTGTTAAAGTGAAGCTGAATTTAAAAGCAAACACATTGTTATTTCTAGTAAAGACAATGTTGACTTAATCATGAAATTGGTCAATTTTTATACATTTAAGGTTCACATCTCTTGAACATCAAGCATTAAAGGCTGATGATTCTTCTTGCAATTTAAAGTTTAACTGGGAAGAAACAATTTCAATTTGCTTCTTGCCTTTCCCTTATCTGTGACAATTGCCTATTACTTATACCGTCTCCTCATTCAACCTGCATAGAGATTTCCTCCACAAGATATGTCCAGTGCTTCTATGACTTATTATAATCATTTGTTAAATCTCTATTTCAAAGTGCATTGGCATTACTGAACTGCATCTACTGTGATAAACATGCTTGAATTGAATTGCCAAGTGCAGTCTGAATTTGAAAGAAAAATGCTCTGTCATAATTAAGCTACTGACTGATAGGACTTGCCCGACAGGTCCTGAGATGGATGATGAATGATAAATTTACAATCTTTTTGCACTAGGCATTAAAAAAGACAACTGGGTCAAAATAATCTGAGCAAGCCATAACAGGAGAGACAAATGGTAATCTAGTCCCATTGTGATTGACTCTTGAAATTGAATCTGTACAAGAACAATAAAAAGTTTTAACTCTGTCTTTTCATTAAATTATAAGCTTTGCTAGTAAGACATAAAACCCACAATACCACACTTAGAATTATAGCACACACTAAATTACATCAGAACAATTATCCACATTACACTACAAACAAAAGGCGACTGCTGCTAGTATCTTAATGCAGCCTAACCCCGCATACCACTCAATAAACAAAATTGCTGCAGGCAAGCTAATGGCTACCATAGCCAATAAATTCATTAAATGTCATTGGGTGCACATCTATAGGATCTAGACAAGGAATTTCAGATTCTGAAAAACAAGATTGCTAGGAGATTTCTAGTTGTATTCAGGACCCTAATGATAACAGCATGCTTGACATGCTGATAGGCTATTCCTGTATACAAATTTGTATATTATTATTACTATTATTATTATTACCTGGTAATCTATTCATGTTCACTCCTTGTGTGGATAGGCCGATACCAATGTACCTTGCAAGAAGATAAAATTCCAATAAATGGGAGAAATTTAGCTGAATGCAGAAAAACTTAAAGAAGAGCAGCAAAAGGGAGGGCAGCCAAATAGAGAGAAGGAAGCCATTGAAACTGGACACCTGTTTATGACAGCTTTTATTGAATCCAATTTAGATATGTGTCAAATGAAGAAATAAACAGACAAGCAAATGGAACTACAAAGAAGTGATGCCGGCAGGATTGGATTGGTATAGCAAAGAATGAATGCTAAACTGAATAAATGAATGAATAAATGAATGGATAAATACATGAACACAGGAAAAGACAAAAGAAAGATACATTAACAAATGCAATGATCATTCAACCAAAAATAATGTTTTAATATGTCAGAAATATTTGTTAACCAGATTTGAAATTGTCGTAAAAATAATGACAATGAGGAATCAATGAATGAATGAATGAATTGTTGAATGAATGGGCGAGTGAAGAAACATATGAATGAATGGAAAAATTTGTGAATTAAGGGATGAAAATGAACATTGATGAATAAGTGAATGAATGAATGAATGAATGAGGGGATGAATGGATGGATGAATGAGGGAATGAATAGATGGATGAATATGTTTACAATAAATTGATGTAGGCAAGTATGAATGGAAGAATGAATGAGCAAAAAAATGTTAAACTAATCAAGCATAAATAAAAGGTTTTCTTGTTGAAAATTTGAAAAAAGTAGAATAAACCAATAAATTACTTCACTTACCCATCCCTTCCTTTGCTGATAATTCTAATTTCAAAATAATATAAGCCACAGGCAGCTGGTATGGGAAATGTTGCCCTCACTGATGCAGCATCTTTTGGGTTTTTGCCTACACCTACAGAGAATGGAATAATCCTATATGAAGTAGAGTCTTCAGGCATCTTAAATTTCCTGGATTCCGTAAATACTGCGGATAACAAGATAAAAGTAAACAGTTTTCGTTGTGAGGAACGAAATCATAAAATGTAGAAAATGATTAGGTTTCGCTCAATGTAAAGTATTTTTGCTAAAGACATCAAATTGATCCATTCAGTACATGTAACTCAATCGTTATGTATATAGAAATAACTTCGTAGAATAGCAGATCAAATCAATTCGATCCTAAACATTAAAGCGCAAAATCGCCACATACATAATCTTCCAAGTATCAACATTAATTTACGAAAAAATTACTACAGAGGTCTGGAAAAATAAAAATTTACTGTCATTTGTTTGGCTTATGATTGAAACACCAAGGGAGACTATACAATATAAAAACAGGCGAGATTGGCTTCAGAAACCAACAAATATTCCCTGTTTCAGATTTAACTGAATAAAAAAGCTATTTTCTGCATGATTTAACCTTTGTAGTTGACTCTCAAGTTATTTTGAGACAACCCAATCAGGTTGAATTTGTCTTTGGGACTCCAAGATCTTGGCAATGGCGTTTCTTTCTCGTTGACATTTGGGTACAGAAATGAGATCTTATCAGGCTGGCTACTCTGAAAAATCATTTTATCTCCTGCCATTTCAATCAAGTCATTAGCAACCAACTTTCGCTTTCCTCTTAAAAACTTCTCTAAACGATGCACTGTTCTCTATCCTTGTCCATTCAACGCCATTTCTATTTTGTTTGGGAAGTTCACTAAGGGGATCTGGGCTCGAAGCTGGACGTTGCGAGGCAGCTGAAATCGATAAAATGGGATGCCCCCCAGGGGGGCCTTTGGATTAAGGGAGGAATGGGAAAGTAGAAGATAGCTTCATCAAATTTTCGAAACCTTGCCAAATCGACAGAGCCTTTGGTATTTGCAGTGAGGGTTATTGCAGGGGTGTCCCTAGAGAAATCTAAGAGTTGCCCGTTTCTCGGCATTTTTGAAAAAAGTTTTCTGGTTAGAATATCTAACTGTTTTTCTTACACTTTCATCATCTCGAATGACGAAAATTTTTGCACAAAGAAGGGGATCCACCGATATGTTCGTACGCGCAGAATTGTTGCCCTTTGCCAAACCAGTTGTTCTTTTTAATTAGAAAGGATATCTATCAGTAGATTTTGATGTAAAGGAGATTTTGGTATGATATCATATTTCATATTTTTGTTACTGCAGGTTCGATTCGCGTTAGCCAGAGGCTGATGCGTGCCTGCAAAATATCACAATTATCCCCTCCTTCCCTTGCGTCTTTTTAGATGCACCTGCACCTCAGTGCATTGATTGGGAAGGCTATCGTCAAAGAGGCTAAAACTCACATGGCAATGCGTGCTGGTAATTGAAAAAGGTGCTACTGGAAAAAGGCATCTTGGTGCATGAATGACAGGTTGGCCAACCGACTGTTGCCAAGGCCCTAATACCTTCTTCTTTCGCTTTGAAGTTGCTGGAGTTGAGTGGCCCAAACGGATAATCGTTTTCATCGTCATCTTCAAAATGAATAGTGGGGGGCTGCGGGGGGGGGGGGGGAGGTGGGGTTGTCCCTTTCATAGCCATGACCCATTGAAATTGGAAGCATTATTTTGATTGCAGTTAAACTTCCTTGGCTTTATGAAGATTTTAAGATTTAAGATTCTGCTTTGATTTCAATTTGCGTCCAGTCAATAATTTAACGATATCTTACGTCATCCTACTTTGCAGGGTGGTGATATAAGGTAGCCTATTCAATGCCCCCTATGATGGGGTGACCAGGGGGCAATGTCCCTCACTGTCAGTCAATTAATTCTTTTCACAATTGATTATCAAGTAATTGTTTTGGTATTTTTGCAAAGGGTGTAGAAGTGCCTTTGGACAGAAAGAAAAGTCATTTCTAGGGCTACTTGAGCTTTAAAAAGGAGTAAATTCTTATGGGGTTGACATCACATAGACAATCTGCACTCAAACATTGGTCTCTCCCTCTACGGCAAATTGCCTGGACCCTCTTATCTACGGTATGTGTACATCACTTCAAAGCGGTCAACCTTTCTGACTAACTTCGACAATACGTGGAGTGCATTTCCTGAGCATCCAACCAGTGATAACGGGAAAATAGTGCAACTTTGCTTACAAACAGTTTAATGGGACCCATTTGAACCGAAATGGGGTTGGCTGGCGTAGTTACTACACCACAGCCATACTGTGTTGTAGGTCAATGTTTCACATCTCCACTAATGCACAAGTTTAGGTACCATCTATCTGCCCACCTGGCATTGATCTATCTTAGAGCGGGGTGCAAGTGCGGCGAGGAAGGGAGCTGGCTACCCTGCCTCGCGCAATGTCGTGGCTCAGGATGGCACTCACCTTGCAAGGCATTCCCAAAACCAAATGAACAGAGTACAAGAATCAATACAGATTCTAGTTGAAAGCAAAAAGGGTTGGGAAAAACCACAACACATAATTCCTGAAATTGAATTTACTGACCCCTTATTACTACGGCATTCTGACAGGGTATCACAAATGAAATAAGAACAGCAACAGCAAAAATTATAACAATTATAATCATCATTACAAGGAGTATCGCAAAGGACTTCCATCAATGGATAAATAAGATCAATCTAAAAATCTGATTTAGAACTTTACAAAAGATCTGTATTACGGATCTTGACTCTTAAGTTCAAAAGGTTTTTTGGTGAGTTATATTTGGGAAAGGTCAAAATGGTCTAAGAAAAGCCCCAACAAGGGAAGAAAGTGAAAGTATAAGAGGATAGGTAGATCAGGTCAAGTTTATTGACTTAAAACTTGAAAGAGAGCAAGTTGTACGATTCAGAAAAGGAAGAAGATTAGACGTCCCTAAACTGCACGTTCTTGGGATGAATGATGACTTTTGGGATAGAGTTTGTGGATTAGGCAGCAAAACTTGGAAAGGGTGTGAATGAGTTGAGCTTCTGGTGGTCCTCACACCCTTTCCACTCCTCCGGACACGCCTCAGAGGAACAGGAATAGCATTCATAATCTCCAGATTGTGTGTAGCAACTTGCTGTGCAGCAAGACAGCATTAGCCAGTTCATATCATTAAAGCTGAAAGGAATTCGACGATACTAATAATTGTGACAATAATGACAATGACGATTATGGTGATGATAGCAAATGGAGATACAAGTGGAGATCTAGATGAATCAAAGAGAAGAAAATCGAGAAAAGATTTGAAAAAAAGTATATTATAACATTGACCTTGGATATCATTGATAAAAAAACACCCGCTTATAAAGTAGTTTTATTGCCAAAACTAAAAATATGATGACAATTATTTAAAAGAAGCTAAAAAGCGTTAATTATGTATTGAAATTCTATTTACAACATGATCCAGAAGATTTATTAACGTGAGATTCATACAAGTCTTTTCGCGCCAAAGTTTGGTACGGGTATTTTGCGACATCAGAAGGCAAAGATTGTCCTGAAAGAAATAGCAGCTAGCATCAGATTTGCTTCGTGGCTCAGTGTACTTCGTTACATGCATTAGGCCATTCCTTACTTGTTGCTATGCGTCTATAATGCAAATAGTAATTTTTTGGTGTAAACTTTGGTCTCTTGCAACTTATCTTCTCCTCTCACATGCATTAATCAAGTATATATTTGCCTGACTTGCTGCCTTCATCTCGCCTGGCATCCCAGGTCTTCAATCCCGCGTCCCGGCCTGTGCCCTGGAGAGATCCCCCCTAGTGCCATAACCTGCGGCAGCACAAAGTGATAACCTTGGGGACGACATTTATGGTCTTTTGAGATCGACGGAGCCATGACAGAGCTTATAACCATAGGCCATAGCCTTCAACTCGCACATTTCAAAAAGAAACTGCACTTATCTGGAAGCATTCCAAGCAAAAACTGCACATTTACTCTAATTCAAAGTAAATGCCTATTAGACTTCTACTATACCTTTATCGTGCTATATACCACTTATTTAATTGAAAATTCACTCCAGATTTGGTCTATTTCTGGGGTTGCTCTTTCCATCTAGTGGCATCTTTTCAATCTCTCTATCTCTCTTTCTCGTACTCCGTTTCCGTGAAAATCCTTCAAGATATTATTCACCTGCTTTCCTCTAGGACCCCTCCTCATCCTACTCTCCCCAACTCCTCTAATTCGATGACCGCTATTCCCACAAATTCCCCCTCTCTGTACCACCCATAGGGTAGTGATGCCCAACTGACATTCGCTTGTGTTCAACTGCATATGCCGACATTCTGCCAGTACCCTAGAACGGACTCTTATGATGATCTTCTTCCTTTCGTGTCCCTCACTGTTGTCAGATTGTGCCCATCCAGTGGTCAATCAACCTCTGGCCGATTGGGTTAAGAGCGGCTACGTCCGCCTTTGCTGCGTTGAATGCACCACACTTGTAGAGGTCTTATGATGACAAAAAGTATAGACAAGGCTAAACAATATTTACCAATTTTGATAAAGACTTCATCGACATTTTGAGCAGTCAGTGCGGATGTTTCAATAAATATGGCATTAATGCCATCTGCGTATTCTTTTCCCTCATATGTCGAAATCTAAGCAAAAATGAAAAGTTTAGTATATGAACTTGAAGGTGATTTTCTCTTGAAACTATCATTAGCTTCAATGAATCTTTATACCGGATATTTCTACATTCATATCATAATTACACTAGGTACCTATGCATACTGTTACCACAGAAGTCCTGTTGCAGAAAATAAAATAAATAAAGATGAATATATATCAACACAAGATAAATAAATGTTAGTAAAAGATAAATACATAATAAAAAGTCTGATTTAAACTGCATTTGAAAGATCTAAAAACAGTTTTTTCCTCCAAACAAATTTCCTTGGTAGTAGGCAGATTTTCTCTTTGCAGAACATTAAAAGGAAGTTAGTAGAGCCATAGGGGGAAATAATGATAATGATGATATCAAGACATTTTAGCAGGCTTAATTCATCCAAAACAAACAGAATTGATGCCATCAATGAAGGGCTGGCGTTCAAAAAAGTAATAAGTAGAAGATGAAAGCATTTCAAAAATGTAGGCGTGCAATAAAAAAGCCTCTAGGGTGCTTGATTCATCAATAAGTTGGAAGAATGAGCAGTTGAAAGATTGGATAGCTTGCCTCAAGCATCCATTTTATAATAGGGTCATTCAACCATTGTAAACTACACCACAACAAAATCAAATGTTTTCCATAATCATATTAATAAAATGCTTCTTGCAAAAGGACATTGCTGACTGGATGAAACAACGAGATAGAGGCAAAGAATAAGGCTGAAAGTCTGAGCCATTCTCATGATAATTTTGCATCAGAAGACTCAGGAAATGAGATAAGTCTAAGATATACTTATTGAATCCAAAATTGTCAACATGCCTCTCTTTTGTCTTCTAAATCACATTTGTTTCCTACCACTGCTAAGATGATGTCCTTAGGTCCAAACTGCGTTAACTCTTTGACCCACTTTTTCATGCACTTAAAGGTGCTTTCTATAGATATATCATAAACAATAATGGCTGCTGCTGCACCGCGATAGTACATCGGTGCTAAGGCCTGATACTGAAATGGAAAAGGTGAAAAAAACTTTAAATATTACCAAAAATGCTAAATATACTAGAAAATGCTATTCAGTTATAACAGTAGCAATATAGCATTAGGAAATTGGAACATAGAGACAAGTCATCCTCAGCCAAGTCTCTGGAAGTTAGAAGCTAGTAATGTGTGGAGCTTACCCAACCCAGTAGACATTGGGGGGATTGGTGGCAACTGTTCAGTCCAGCCATACAACCATGCCCCAAGGTCCATTGAACAGAATGAATACAGGTTAAGCAATATAAAGTCTCGCGACGGCCAAGAAGGGGAAAGTTAGAGAAAACAAGGGAGAAAATAACTCACTAATTGATGGGTAATGGAGGACATTTTGAAGGCCATAAAAATAGAAACCTCACCAGAGGATGCAAAAAAGCAATCTAGAGACAGACTGATGACATCTTAAAGCAAAAAATATTGCAAAAAGTGAATTGTTCTGTAAATAAGAACCATGAGATCAGCAATAATGAAATGTGTCTATGAGTTACCCTTTCTTGTCCAGCTGTGTCCCAAATTTGAAACTTAATTGATTGATTGTCAATGTGAATGGTCTTTGACATAAAGGAGGCCCTTGGAGAAAGTTTTGAAACAAAATAAGAACTGTCTGGAATAACGACAGGACAAGGAAGATAGTTAAAACGGGCAACATTGTTCTTATGAGCTTTGTGCACCAATAAAAACAATCATATGAAAGACTATTTCTGAGTCATCCATGGGCTAAGTATGCATCATATCAAAGCAAGTGTACAACATTTGATGGAAGAAGCCAGAACATCTTCCTGTAGCACCTAACAAAATACAACGGGTAGAGTTAACAAAATATTAGGCTTGAACAGGGCTAACCAATAACATGGTTAGGTTTTAGGCTAGATAAAAGGCTATGGCACTTGCTCATAGAACCTATCATCAACGCATCAAGGAGTGATCCAATCGTAACTTTCCATTAGAGTAAGGACAGTTGCCAGGGCTCTGTGATTTCAACTATAGAAACGATAAGGTATTGTGACACATTTAAAAGAAAGAAAATTACACTGCTTGATAAACATAACTTCTCAGTGTCATAAAATCTTCTGTTTGACTCTAGGTGGTGCAAATACACAAATAACCTGACAAAAAAATTTGTGATAACCTGAGGAAAGGAAGCCATCAAAAGCATCCATAAGTGGTAATGAAAGAAAATTGCTCTACCCAATAGTTGCACTATTTTTGGGGTCAAATCGATTAGAGACAAATCTCAGAACAAGACTTGACTTTCCAACTCCAGAATCCTGTAGAACAAAATAGAGATAAATCTTGCAATATAATAATATAATAAATATTCCCATCTTGTAACATAAGAGCAGATCCAGGCTTAAGAAGAGAAATAAGAAATACATATAGAAGTTACGTCATATTGCTTGTCAAGGTGAAATTAGATAGGAAAATTTCTTGTGTACAGCAGATAGGAAGAAGTGAAGAAAACGGAGAAGGGCAGTTCATCAAGGAGTAGGCACTTTGGCAGAAGACGAGGAAAAGGAGGCTGACAAATGGAACAAAAATAATAGACTTGGAATCAACATTGCTTTTATTTTTTTTATTTTTGACTCCTCTCTACCTCTCAAAGCCTTTATTTGTGTCATCTACCAAGGGGTATTCATGTTATAGTAATTCATACATACCTACACATATATTTAAACATAGCCATACACAGATGGGCAGATAGATAGGCAAAGATAGGCATAGATAGATAGATAGATAGATAGATAGATAGATAGATAGATAGATAGATAGATAGATAGATAGATAGATAGATAGATAGATAGATAGATAGATAGATAGAGATGGATATAAACATTCATATAGCCATACATACATAGCCATACATACATAGCCATACATACAGAGCCATGCATACACGGAAATATATACACGGCCATACACACATGTAATTTTCAAAAGTAAACGGATGTAAAATAAACTCCGTTATCAATGTCGACAATACTAACCCCTAGTAGGCATATTTTCGCTTCCCGCATTGTCTTTGCAATACCACCGCTGTAATCCATGTTCCCTTCACTCTTCGGCAGAAGATTTTCAGCCTTCACATTTGAATTTCTTCCAGCATTGATAAAATGAAACAACAGAGCAGGCTTTGAGCTAATATTTCGTTTATTTCTCTGGGTAAAATCTTGCCAATTTCATTACAAAATTAGGAAGCTAGACAGCCAAACAAATCATAATGAAAACGAGGCTCAGATCTGAAGCTTGATTTCTGTGCAACGTCACATGATGAAAAGAAGCAAAATGACAGCGACCCCCCACCCCTCCCCCCAACTTAAGAAACCCTCACAGCATCAGTATCTGCTAAGAAAATTTCCCTTTCCAGGCAAATGTTAGTATTGATAATGCTATTACGGTAAAAACCATACAAGCTGTTCGAAAATAAAACTAAAAAGACAAATTTGAATCTTACAGTAAACTAAGGAGTTCTACATGAAAATCTTACTTAAAAAGAATTGTAATGCTTTAAATATTTCATATTAGATACAAAACGCTTCTGTTCATAAGTATAATCGTTACTATTTCTTAAGAAAAAGAAACTAGCAAATGGCACTTTGAATGAGTGAAACTCTGGATACCCCATGCCAAATTGAAAAGCATGTGCGAAAAACTAATTTACCCTGAGATAGTTGATGAGAAATAGCTTAGAAAAGATTCCTTTCTTAGCGGCAATGCTGGCAACGAAAGCTTCACACTTTGCCAATGTGCAAAGATGTCTCTTGTGTCCTATAAATATACCTATATATCTATACTTCTACACAAGAGCTGTCCAAGATATATCCAAGATATATATACATATACATACATATATATATGTATATGTATATATATGCTTATAAGTTTATTTTACTGTGTTACATTATGGCAATGAATAAGTAAATAAAATGTCAGGAAAGTAAATAAAAAGGAACGTTTCAGAAGCGGAAGAAAGATTTAGCAATAGAAGTAAAAAGAGAAATAGGGATGAAAGAAGTAATTTCGACATTAGAATAGAGCATGACTTTTGGCCTGTGAAAAATGCAGCCATCTATGTAAAATTGCTGTTATATTCTTGCATCAATGGTTTTTGCCAAAGGACGAGAAGTTAATATGATATGCATTAAAACTTAGGTTATGTCTTTATCAATATATATGAAAATAAAATTGCCTTTATAGATGGCTTAGGTTGTGGTAATGGATGTCATCTCTTAAATGTCTGAATAGTAGCTAACAATATATACAGTCAGGTCATCCATTAAGCTAAAATAATCAAAAGAACAGTTTTAGACATTACTCTCTTTCAATTTTTTCCCTAATTTTCCAATTTTCAACGGGGAAAACATAAGAGCATTCGCCGCCTTGTTTCTATCTTCCTGCTTTGCTAATCCATTGCTCTGCGTCTCACTTGCGTTATCTACACAGTCAACTTTCATGAGCTCTGCGGAGACAGTCCTGCGCAGCGTTTCAGGCACAGCGATTGTCTTTGCATGCTTGCATTGGATTCGTTCAAGATTAGACCAAATAGCTTTAGAGCTATCAGCCGCCTCGTTTCCGGTGGTGAAAATTCGCTCCTTTGATTTGGATATCAAGCTTTTTTTGGTCAAGCTAGTCAACGGAGTGAAGCTAAAGCCCCCTGCTTTGTTAAGTTCTCCTTCGCTTGAATGATGACCGTTAAGTTTTAGAAGTGGCACCCGCTTCTTTGATTTAAAATCTAAGGCTCCATCTTTCATCTTTTCTTCTCTTTTCCCCTCTTTACTGCAATAATCTTTACCATCTCCATCATGCAAGATGATATTATTGTTCACGTCATCCTCTGTTGTCGTCAGAAACGAGAATTCGATCTCTGCTAGATTCACTTTAACGTGACAATCAAAGATCGACTCCTCCTCAACCGGTAATAGCCTTGAACCCTCCTCGTCTGAAGTCTTTGATGTCACTTCTTCCAGGTAAACTCCCATTTCCAGTTGATTTGTACCTTCAACCTCCTTGGATTCGACTACTTTCGTCACATGCCATTGAAAAGCAACATCGTCTCGATAGAAAACTGAGATTTGCCTCCAAGGATTTCTTCTATACGGTGGGAATAAGAGCCACAATTCAGCCGAATAAATAACACCATTTCTATGCAAAATGGCCTCCATGTCGAGTGACACTGATTCTTTTACTGATATTTCGTTAATGCAATCCTCTAAGACGAAGTTTTGTCCCTTGGCCTGGTCATTACTACCAATCTCACTGCGCCTATTGCTACCTTCCATTTCATCAATCAATATCCAATTAAATTCCGATGACTCCTGTTGTTGAACAACTGATTCTACAATCTCCTTTTCGTCAGCTTCAAACTGCACAATGTCTTGTCTACATTGCGAGTCTGCAATAACTGAATTGCCTAATTCAGCCTCAAAACAGATCTTCTGCAAGCGCAAGTGCAGTAGATCTGCTTGAAAATCTTCATCGACATTGATCTCCCACTTTTCTCTCCCGATCTGTGAACTGGATTGTTTTGGATCTAATATCACTTCTTCGGACAATTCCCAACTCGAGCTGGCTATCTCTGAGTCATGTTCTTCAAGAAACCATTGACACCTGAAACTTTTCCAAAATTTTTCATCGTTTGTACTCTCCGTATGGTGTTCTTCTTGGGTGCTCTTTTCCTGCTCTTTTTGACACTGTTGTAAATAATCTTCCACAGTCAAACTTTCCATTCCTTCTTCTCTGAATTTTCTAACATACTCCTCTACAGTCATCTCCTTCCCACGTTTTTCATCTTCACACAATCTCAAATACTCGTCCACTGGGACGTCCATTCCATGTTGTTCTTTGATGTACGTTCTTATATATTCTTCCACTGTCAAGTCTTTTTGCCTCTTTTCAAAAAGTTTCAAGTAATCTTCAACTGTCAGATCCTTTTCTTCTACCATTTGCTGACACAATATAAGATATTCTTCCACTGTAATGTCTTTGCTCCTTTGCTCACCCTCGCACGATCTTAAGTATTCTTCCACTGTAATGTCTTTGCTTCTTTGCTCACCCTCGCATGATCTTAAGTATTCTTCCACTGTAATGTCTTTGCTTTTTTCCTCACCCTCACACGATCTTAAGTATTCTTCCACTGTAATGTCTTTGCTTCTTTGTTCATTCTTGCATGATCTTAAGTATTCTTCCACTGTAATGTCTTTGCTTCTTTGCTCACCCTCACACGATCTTAAGTATTCGTCCACTGTAATATCTTCGCTTCTTTGCTCACTCTTGCATGATCTTAAGTATTCTTCCACTGTTATGTCTTTGCTCCTTTGCTCACCCTCGCATGATCTTAAGTATTCTTCCACTGTAATGTCTTTGCTTCTTTGCTCACTCTTGCATGATCTTAAGTATTCTTCCACTGTAATGTCTTTGCTTCTTTGCTCACTCTTGCATGATCTTAAATATTCTTCCACTGTAATGTCTTTGCTCCTTTGCTCACTCTTGCATGATCTTAAGTATTCTTCCACTGTAATGTCTTTGCTTCTTTGCTCACCCTCGCATGATCTTAAGTATTCTTCCACTGTAATGTCTTTGCTTCTTTGCTCACCCTCACACGATCTTAAGTATTCTTCCACTGTAATGTCTTTGCTCCTTTGCTCTTCTTCACATAGCTTCAAATACTCTTTCACGGTTGGGTCTTTGCTCTGCTTTTCTTCTTTGTATGAATGAAGAAACTCTTCAACTGTCACATCTTTAGACTTTTGCTCTTCTTGGCACATCTTAACATAGTCTTCTACCGTTAAGCCGTTAAGTCCTTCACACAATTCCAAGTACTCTTCGACCGTCATATCAATTCCTTCATTCTTTATTTGAAGCTCTCTCGTTGTCACATCCCTCGCATATTTCTTTTCTTCGTAAAACTTTCTAAATTCCTTCATAGATGAATTCATTTTCTCTTTCTCTTCCTGATAAGATCGGAAATAGTTCTCAACAGTCTCACTGGTCATATTTCGCTCTTTTTCACATAGCGTCAGATATTCATCTACAGGTAAGCCAATTCCCTCTTTCTCATCTTCACACAAACGAAGATATTCTTCTACCATCATACCTTCTGACGTAATCTGTCTGTCCCTTGAATCATGGTAATTGTAACCATTTCGCCCTTCTTTACAAAACTTTAAATATTCCTCAACTGTAGCATCACTGGTCCTTTGTTCTGCATTTTCCCCTTGTACGCGTGGCATTAGGCCAGTTTCTGTACCACTACGACGAACAAAGTACACAAAAGTTTGCTGCTGTTCTTTGTGTTTCCATACTGGAACATGTTTGGCCAAGGCTTGGCGCTTCAAAGCTCTTTCTTTCTTGTCTCGACACATATACAAGTCAAAGTCTAGTTCAGCAAAGAGGTATTTGATTTCTTGCGCAAAAGCCTTGTCGAACAGAAAGCTCTCATGTATGATGCTATTGTCAGAACATCTTTCATTAAGTTTGTTTTCGTTATCACTGCTCAGATTCAGGTCGGTCTCCATTGAAATGGGTATCTGACGAACCCATGTGGCGCTGATTATCAGTCGAACAGATATGAAAATCACCGAGACATAACGAGAATGCACCATTCCATCGTGCAACACAATGCTTGCTTGGCTGTTTTTTAATTTTGACTTAATTTGTGCAACTGATGATCTTCCATCTTTGTAGAACAATGAAACGCATTTGCTCCTGTTTCTAGGGATTAATATAATCACTTGTTTTCCCTCAATAGATAGTCTACGCGACATTTTCTCCAGAGTCTTTAAAACCTCTCTATTTCTTTTCTCTTTAACCTGTTTGCCGTCTGCTTTGAACTGCTTTCATTTCACGAGTTGGGCTAGTACTCGGGACTTCTCCTTTCACCAAAAGTCCTAAAAAAATTGAATGATCATAAGACACAATTTGGAAGAATGCCGAGCCCTCGATAAAAATGGACCGCAATTTCATTGTTCTTCGATATGTTAGGATAGCATTTCATGATAGTATCTTTGTAAACAAAGAGCCAATGATTCCCAGTATTGTTGTTATAATAAACATTTAAAATATACAAAATGGAAATTTCCCATTTGATTCTAGCTTGACCGATTTGTGATCACCTCAGATGTAACTGTGGAGCCTTAAACATGAGTTGATGGGGGTAATTGTGAAAACGCAGTGATCTCTTGCAATGTTTGACAGGAAGAAAAATGAGGTTTGAGTGTATTGAGGAACATCAACTCAACCATCCAACAACGAGGATGTAAATAGGCTGACAACAACTACAATTCGAAAGTCAAAAATCCTGCGTTGAAGCATGACATTATGTTCTTACAAAGGATGCATAATGAACAGGAAAGATGAAAGTTATTTAAAGAGAAAGCGGTTTCAATATTTTAAGCAAAGGCTGGAGAAGATAAGCGGACTTACTTCAATTTGATTGGTCCTAGTAAAAAGGATTTAAGTCAAAATATCTTAATCCCGTTGTAAAAGCGGATTAGATTTCTGCTTTGCCCAAAGTCGTTTACTGGCCCAACATAAATAAGATGAACTTTGCCATAAGAGGAAACCAATATTTGATTTACATTGACGTTGCGAGTATATGCTTTGTCTATACCTTGCATCCTACGCCAGTCAACGCCTAGCATTAGAAATCATGTTGAGGACACTGAAAAGCTATGCTTATCAAGCAGTGTACTGGTCCCTTCTCTTAGTGTGGGTTTACTTTGTTCCTTGCACAATTCTCCTCACTTAAGGGAAAGTTAAACAGGAGGTGGAGTCGAACTATGAACCATTCAGTTTTTGCTGGAAAAGTTGAAATAAGTTGGAAATTCAAAATAATAAAATTTATGCATTCTCAGTTAAATTCTGTTGGGAGTATGTGACCTGCAAAAGATAGTTTTATTGGGATCAACTTCATTCTTGTTAATTTATTGTTTTGATAATGACAACGGCTCTAGAAGTTACAAAATTGTCAAAAGGCAGAAGATAAACCCCTTTAGTACTATTTGAAGCATATCATTTCTGCTTACCCTCTCAAAGCTAACCCCCTTCCCCTCTGCTACTACTGCCTACTGTAATTCCTTCAAACCCAGCCCTCCAGAATGAAGAGAAAAGTTGAGTCCAGTACTCAATGCAAGCGTTCGCGGGGTGTTAGCTAGTGGGGTACAAAACTGAGCCATCGTCTCGTAAGGTGGGTAGCCAGTTGCTTTCCCTGCTACATGAGAACGAGTGTGCCTCGAGCCCGCGAACTTCAACCAAGCCTCGAATCCACAAAGCCAACGCACCAACCGTAGGCTGCCTGTGCACAGTCAATGCAAGCTTAAGTTGATAAAACGTGATTTTGGGCAAAAGCTTTTCAAATCGAATGCCTAAGGCTACCTATGAAAATACTTAGTATGAAGTTCAAAACCACCCAACAAAAGTGGTAATACATAAAACAGACCTGCATTAAACAATCTTTGCTATAGATGCGACACTGTGGTAAAATAATATGCTTATTGCTCGTATTGACAACAGCAAACATACTTAATAATCGTTTCCTAAAAGAAGCCGGCAGATTTTCTTCTTCTGAATTAACATTGCTACATACTTTCTGTAACCGCTTTCTTCTCGACTATCGATGAAAAAGGCGCCACTTCAATCTTGTGCACGCGAGAAGCTTTGGGGCTGAGCGCTCACGGTTCCTTGGACTGTGTACTGTATTCAGGGGAGCTGTTCATTTTGATGATAAAATGACCTCTAATTCACTGGTGAAAGTAGCAATAGTCATGTTGGGGAGAAATGCTCATCGAGCTCATTTTACTTGCTGACTCACAAACATTTATTTAGTTCTTCTAAAATCCAGCAGCGTGAAATTCAGAATCGACAGAAAAACTAGTTTTATGTTACGTGTGTGACTTCACTTCCTAACAACTAACCAAGTCAAAAACAATCTCACAGTGAGGCAAACCTACTAACAAGAGACGTGAAATACCATAACTAAGCAGTGTGAAAGTGGATAGAAAATTAGCAGGCGCATGAATGGTAGACTTAAATGAAAATCAATTCGAAAGTTTTATTGAAACTACCTAAGGTGACGGAAGAAAAGAAAAATTCGTGAATGAATAGACGCAGTGAGTGATGGTAAATAGATCGATAGACATAGATAGGCAAAGATAGGCATAGGTTGGTAGATAGATAGATAGATAGATAGGTAGATAGATAGATAGATAGATAGATAGATAGATAGATAGATAGATAGATAGATAGATAGATAGATAGATAGATAGATAGATAGATAGATAGATAGATAGGTAGATAGATAGATAGATAGATAGATAGATGGGCATAGCTAGATAGATATGCATAGATAGATAGATAGATAGATAGATAGATAGATAGATAGATAGATAGATAGATAGATAGATAGATAGATAGATAGATAGATAGATAGATAGATAGATAGATCGATAGATAGATAGATAGATAGATCGATAGATTGTCGCTCAACTCTTTACTACTGCTGTGACATCCGAAATCAGCACTTCAACCCATCCGCCTATTGTCTCCAACTGTCGTGATCTTCTGAGATGCCTTGAATATCCTTTTTGCTGTACTTGGTGAAGGTAACTAGGCCTAAATATATTCAATAGAGCAAAGCAACTAGGCAACTTTGACCTCAACACTGTAGCTCAGAATTGCACTGCTTTAACACGACACAACCTATTATGCAACCAGACGAAGGGCTATTGCATCCAAAATCATTTCATATTCCTGTAGACGTTGGTGGTTCCTCCACCATAGGATTTCATTAATTCAGCCAATTCAGTTGTCTTTGACTCTATGACATACAGAATGGCATCAGTGGCTTAGCGGTAGAGTGATTGTTTTGTAAACGGTAGGGTAGGTTTCCAGGCCCCGATCGGACCACACCGAAGACTTGAAAAATGATCGATGCTTCTTCCTTGCTCTGTACACGGCATTTTGGGAAAGAGGACAGAAGTTAAATACGCAATGCTATCACATGGACAACCCAACTGTAGTATTCACTGCATCTTCAAAGCTTTGTGGTCCGCAGGCTAACGAAGGGAGACGGGATCCACCTGATTCGCCTAAACTACTTTAACTACGAAATGCCTTCGTACGCTATGCCCATACTAGTCTGCATTAAGCGATCCGACGATCAAGACCTCCACAATCGGTTTAAACTTAGGCTGGTTGAAAGAATGACATGAGCGGAATGGATTAAGCTGCTGATTTCAGACGATCTTTTGGTCTCAGAGATAAGTTGGGCTGCAGGAATGCAAAGTAAATGGAAGGATGAAGGCGACTCATGAGTACAACTCATTGGAGTAAATGAGATTACAACTGGAACGAGACAGATTTGAGTTGCACACGGATCTGGTAATGAAAACCAATTCAAAAAGAGGCAAGGCGGATGACAGAATCAAATTTAAATGCACTGGAATCACTTTAAGTCTTTGCGGTTGCATCTTGATGCACACTGTACCTTAAAATCATTGAAGTTAAGTTTCTTCGCTAGTGGGCAAGGAGAAACGTCGTTCATTGCTTCAGTCCTTGACAAGAGGGAGCAACATCTTACCAACATCCAATGATGAATGATAATGACAATAATTACAAAATTTTTTGTCCTGGACTTGGGCAAGTCCAGTTAGGAGTATGGTAGAACTCAGGACACTGCTGAATAGTTGTGAGTATAGCTGAGTGGTAAGACTCTCTCACACTGATCCTATGACCAGTGGTTCGAAGCCACCCTCTGCTAAGAGTTCACTTAGAGTGAGGGAGTTGCTGGCTCTTTGAAATCCAGGCGTAGGAATCACGACGTGCGGTAGCACTGAGAGGAGGGATCTGGACACTGCTATCAAAAAGCAAAAAGCTTATCAGTGTCAAAATAAACCTTCATTCGGATTGCAAATAGAAGTAATAAGAAACTGTATAAAACTACGCACCCATCTTGGGGTAAAAATAGAGAGGTGGATTCCCTTGGGGTCACATTCACGGAGAAACAGACCAAGCAAGTGGTGTTCTTTAAGGAAGGCCAACAGTGCAGCAAATGAAATTCCATTTGATCATCGAAGGAGAATTTAAGAAAAACGTTGGTTAAGTGTTTCCCTGGGTCTTTTATGCTTGCAACAGGGTCCTTATTGATCACATAATTTATGCAGCCGACAGTGCAGCCCTGTCTAAATGACCACAGTATATGCAGCACCAAACCGCGCAGCCCTGTCTAAATGACCACAGTATATGCAGCACCAAACCGCGCAGCCCTGTCTAAATGACCACAGTATATGCAGCACCAAACCGCGCAGCATAATCGATTCTGAGCTAAGCAGAAACCAGAGACAAAATAATTGTTGAAAAGGAGAAGGCTTGGATGAGCTGGCTCTCTTTCGCATTTCTCGCGTTAGTGTCTTGGTTGTGAGCAGTGCATCATTCGAACCCACAACCCCTGTGTTACGAGTCCGCACGCTCGACCGCTAAACCACGACATCATTTTCATTATCACGAGTATATCCATTTCACGGAGCATTTAAATTGAACAGAAATATCCGTTCCTTCTTTTCGCAAAATCCTTCCTTTTTCAAACTGTCACAGTTTGCTATCATTGATTGATTTCTTGTTGCCTATAGTTTAAGAAGCACATTTTGCAATACTACCGTACATGTCTCCTTCGACAGGCACTTTCTACCCAATTTTCTTTTACAATGATGCCGAATGAGAATTCTATCATGAAGGAATCTCGATGTTCCCCAGTAAATGCACAGAAACAATTCAGCAGCTTAAATCTTGATGAGTTCATGTGATAAGAAAATTACTTGGCGGTGGATTCCGAAATATCAAGAGCTCCTTTGCTTTTGGTTTCTTAAATTGCTCAACGTATTGAATTTCTTTTACAATGATAATGATGCTGATAATGATAATGATGCTGATAATGATGCTGATAATGATAATGATGCTGATAATGATAAAGACAGTGAAAACAATTATAATATCAAAAATGATAACGATCATGCAATGATGGTTGAACTTTGATTATTTGCAAATGGCTTGGATTTCATTTTCTTGCTCAAAAAGTTCCTTTAGCTGCCACAATCAAAGCCAGTCATGATTCTACTTGACATTCTAACCTATTTCTTGTTGTCAGACAAAACCAGGAATAAGGCCAGACCTGACCATTGTTATAAAACTTGCTGAGGTATTTACCACAAGCAGTCGAGTTTGTGATTTCATCATATTTCAGTTTGGATTTCGGTTGGAGGATAGAGCCAAAAGATCAGCGGAAACCTTATCTGGGATTGGCATGTTCAGCTGATACTCCAGCTTGAAAACGGCGAGAAAGGAGTGCGCAAATACAAGATGGCATGGGGCGACTAGGTGGGTCTTTAAGAGGTGCAAGTGGAGATGAGTGGGCCCCAAATTAACTGATATTGAGATTTGGCAATACACGAAATATGAAGTCCACCAGCAAGGTTGCATGACAAAAATTATGATGAAATACATTTCACACTATTATCAATATAGGACTTGATACCCTACCTAGCAAATAGTTCTCTTATAACGATGATACTGGTCGATGTGTATGATTTTACGCATCTCAAGAAATGACCCTAATAATAGTAATAATAATTGGAATGATAATTGTGATAATTATGACAACTAACACTTTAATGGGTTGACTTGGCTAAAACTATAACGGTCTGTATTCTTTCATACATGCCTAATCTTTTAGCAAAAACCTGATCATGAAATTTTGTCTCCTAGTTCCAAAGACATTTTACATTTGCTGATTTCAAGAAACAGCACAAAAGCTGCAAAAAATTTGGTTTGTTGGAACACTGTAAGCAAGGGGAGTGAAAAAAATGTCTTTGCCCCCCCCTGATTACCGTAAGTATTTACATGCTGGCTTTTGATTTTAAACGATTTCCTCAAGCGAGCATTTAATTTAAAAGCGAGGAAAGCAAAGAGAAAGGAAGTAAAACGGAAAAAGCAACCACCAAAGCTTAGCCTTCACCTTGAGTTATGCAAAGCTTATCTTGCTTCTGAAAATCAGCTCAAATTTGCTCCTATTATTACTGGGCAAACTCTGATATTGATCAACCAATCATTCAATTACCAAATCACCAATTCTGCTAATCACCCAAACTATCAGTCGGATTGATTACTAATCTTTGAATCAATACGCAGAATCAACAAAGCAATCGATCAACAAGTTTTTTCGTTGGTAGAAGAGATATCTCATACCCAGCTGATATTTCTACCTTGTCATTCTTCCCCGATTCCCGATGTCTCATGGGACTGATATATCCTCTGACGCTCAGTTAACATGGACCCCCATGGAGTCCGTATCAACTATGACAACACTTCGGAAATCCCCAATCGAGCCCAATTCTTTGATTCTGCGAAATTGAATAAATCAGCTGGGAAAAAATCCTTTATGAAAACACTTCCGTGGAGTCAATATCTCATGAGGTTCAAAAGGGTATTGGGATGATGGGTGGAGCACGTCTGCTGAAGCTTCACATTCAAGCCACGTTGTTCTGGGTTGATGGATGCTATCTATCTGTCCAACCAACAGTTATGAGGTAACTGGCATTAATATGGGGGTAAATTGTAGCAAGGAAAGACAATGACCACTCTACCGCAGAAGGCTGCAACTCAGAATGTTATCCATGTAAAAATGTGCTCCTTGACGCTCATAAGAAGTGTGAGACTCAATTTCGTAACGTTATCATGATAAACTTATCAGTTTTCAAGGGAGGGGGTCGTGATGTACAGACGTCGTATACTTTGAAGAAAATCGATCTATCTTCAACAACGAATGACAAAATTATGAAAAAACGACTGTCAGTACAGATTTTGCATGCTTGTCAAAGTGCTTGCTCCGTGGAACCAGACATGCTTCAAAATGACCCTTTGTTGCCCAATCAATAGGCTGAAGCTGTCCGTAACAGCTGCAATTATCAAATTTTCTGTAGCCATATGAACTAATTTCATTCATTGAAATGAGATGCTTTAAGAGATACTCAGTTATAGCGTTGTTGATGAGCCGACTTGCTTTATTCTGCGCAGATTGGGTAGGCATGATGGTTACGGCGTTATCACACGTAGGAGAGAAGTTCAAAACGAAAGGAGATTCTGGTGCACAGATGATAAACGGTTGCCTCTCTTGCTTCCCCCATCTTATGTGAGAATATAGAATAAAAGTTAGTTTTAGTTCAGTGTGAAAGCATTGGAGAGGAAATCTAACGGTCAAACATGGATGAAATGAGCTGGGCGGGTTCTAACAGTGAGCAGATGGATCGAAAATATCGCCCTTGATGCTCACCCACGCTTGAAAAAATTCCATAATGAAAAGGAAATTATGGTTGCAACCAACCTGAATGTAAGATACAGCAACGATGCTACGAACTGCAATCAACTGCTAATTCCGCCAATTAAACAAGAAATTCTCAGCTCGCAAGTGCAAAAACGGCAATGATCTATTGGCAAATACGTGAAAACGGTTCGCCACCTTTCTCTTGTGAGATACACTCCTTTGTAATGTAAAGAATCCTACGCGCGGCTAAGACATCACAAGTATTTGCTTGCGCATGAAAACGACAATAAACATTTTAAAGGCTTTTCAAAGCTGACCACAGGTCACCGTTCGCCTGTGATAACATACAATACACATTCCATGTTTATAATAGGACATTTTTCTCCGTGATAAATAAACATTGCTCTCTTTACAATATACTTCAATTTCTTCATTGGGAAACATTTTCTTATAATGATCGTTTCTTTCAGGGCATCAGTTATCTCTGATGTGATAGGCCATTTGGTTATATGCAACAATGAAATAGCAATACACCTAGGTTTAAGGGGTGAACAATTGAATGCCAAAGGAAATTTGCAGAGAAGCAATCGCTGTTCAATTGTATTCATCCATTTTGTTCACGGGATTGTGGTCACTTGGGCGAATCACCACACAAATCCAAGTAATTGAAATGAGCCAGGTTGGGCGCTCGAAAACGGTGCAATAAAAGCGGTTGGAATAACAAATGACATGACACATTTCTAGCATGGGAAAGATTGCAAACAAGAGAAGGTGAGATTTCGTCACAGCACCCCGAAGAGGTTTTACAGGTAAACACGATACACAGAATGGCGATCATTCAATGCTGGACAAAGGAGCGGAGCATAATTACGTCATATTGAATATATTTTCATCAGACACTTGTCGGCGTAGGAAACATGGGGCATGGCTAGAGCAAATCTTAGGTTTTGATGTAAACAATCATATTGCTACGCAGAAAAACACAAACATGACACGTCACATTGAAGATCTCTTCATCCGATACTCATCAGAGTATGACGCATCGGACAATGGCCGAAATGGGACTGCGAAAGACCGACAGACCCTAAGGCCAGTGGCTCGACACCACCTTTAGCTTGCATTTCAGTAAGAGTGATGAGACTCAATAGCCCTCTGCATTTCCAGGCATTCGTATGAGTGGTGAGGTGGAATGGAAGAACCAGGACACTGCTCAATAGTTCTACCTTCCAAGTGTATATATATTATGATAAGGCCAATCTTTACATGGCGTCATATTATGACAAAGGACCAGGGCACTAAACGATAAGCGTAGCTTCTTGGTGTGATCTAAGATCTTCTTCGTGATCCAGGAATCATATGAATCTTGAAATGATGTCACATTGTGAGAAAGGACAAGTACACTGCTAGATAAGCATAGCTTCTAGTGTCCTAAAATCTAACTTAGAAATCATGAATCATAGGAATCTTGAAATGACGTCACATTATGAGAAAGGACCAGTACACTGCTTGATAAGCATAGCTTCTAGTGTCCTAAAATCTAACTTATAAATCATGAATCATAGGAATCTTGAAATGACGTCACATTATGAGAAAGGACCAGTACACTGCTTGATAAGCATAGCTTCTAGTGTCCTAAAATCTAACTTATAAATCATGAATCATAGGAATCTTGAAATGACGTCACATTATGAGAAAGGACCAGTACACTGCTTGATAAGCATAGCTTCTAGTGTCCTAAAATCTAACTTATAAATCATGAATCATAGGAATCTTGAAATGACGTCACATTATGAGAAAGGACCAGTACACTGCTTGATAAGCATAGCTTCTAGTGTCCTAAAATCTAACTTATAAATCATGAATCATAGGAATCTTGAAATGACGTCACATTATGAGAAAGGACCAGTACACTGCTTGATAAGCATAGCTTCTAGGTGTGTGCTAGAGTCTACCTTAGGATGCTGAGTAGGAAGAATGATGATAACTCCATGAATCAATGTGCTTACGAGTAGCATACGAGTAAAGTGAGTTCTAATTCACATTTCCATAATGTCTCGCTGAAGGTATTTACTGGTTGGAAAGAATGCTTTGAGCTGTTGCTTCTCACCTTTTGATTACTCATTAATGCTTCATGGTATCCTGTATATCTCAATTTACGCCTTTACGGAGCTTAAAAGCAGCTCAGTCCCAAACTCAAAGCACGCCTCGGGGAACACATCGTTAAAGAGATACCATCCAGAGCCATGACATTGCGATGTAGTGTGGTAATCTTCTTTCTTCGATACAGTTGACGCCGTGTTTTACGTCAGGTACCCTATTTGTCATTTGATAGGAAGACAGAGATCGCTATAAATCGGGAACGAGCATGGGTCTTTCTCCTGGGACTACCAGTGCAGTAGACCTGGGATCAACCACTATGTATCACACCGCTACCCTTACTGAGCTTACGAAGCTAACAGAGAGACACTGCACTACAGAAAGAGACTTTGGGTACTTAAATCAATGACATACAGTTTAACACGCTTATTCTTAGTGGCAATCTAAGTGACTGTGAATTCGGTGGACAGAATTTAGATAAAACACAGTCTGCATAAATGAGTATCAACATAGCAGTTAATAATTGAATCAAAGATCGTCTCTGACCCCGAATCCTGGTCCTTTGGGAGGCGTTGACAATGCAGTGAGACCAGTGAAGGGTTCACAAGCATATCTGTTGCTCCTAAGACAAAAAAGATTTGTAAACGTTGTCCGCAAAAACTCCTTCACAAAAATATCAAGATAAACCTAGCTTTGGGGCATAAATCAAGTCAATTCAAGCAATTGCATGGGTTTTTTGAGGGAAATCAATAACCAAAGTGCTGCTCTAGTTGGTCAAATATCCGGAATTTTAATCAACTAATTGGCTGTGCCAATAACACGCCCATATATGATGAAAAAGTTGACTGTACACCGAGTAAATTTTAAAGCAAACATTCCATCGAAATGCGTGGAATTAATTCCAAAAACCTGGTCAAAACATCATAATAAAAAGCTTCTTTTAACATATCCAATTTCATAAGAAAGAAGACAAATGAAAGAATCCAATAATATAACAAAAACATGCCTTTGGTAGACGAGAAACTTCAAAATTGACAAAGAAGGTAGGAACAGCAAAAAACCGATAGGATTTGAGATGTACTTGCAATTGGTTAACTTCATGCAAATAATAAAGGTTGCCCGGAGGGAGGGGAGGGATAAACCAGGGAGGGTGCAGGGAGGAAGAAAAAAGAGATGAGATTACGGTTGGACTTGGGCAAGGGGAAATGGATGTATTCATGCAATGGGGAAGGGAGAAGGGAGAAGGGAAATGGGGGGCGGCACAAAACAGAATCAATCATGCGAGTTTATTCCTGTTGTGAGGATTCGAATATTAGGAGAAAGGGATGGCTTGAGATGTAAAGCTTACCTTGGACCTGGTTTAGGTCTCTTTCCAGCAGCTAATTCATCTAAGATTTCTTCAACATCTTTCTCAGATAAATCCTCCTGCAACGTAATAATTACAATCATTTAAAAACTCCACAAAAATGAAAGCTATGAAAGGGATTGTTCTTCTTTAAAAAGAAACGGAATTTTATGGGAATCTTAATGGAAAGAGGGATAGATGGATGGAAATGGATGGGTCGATAGATCGATTGATAGGTACAGATAGATAAGAATAGATGGATAGGCATGGATAGATAGGCATATATAGATAGGCATAGATAGATAGGCATGGATAGATAGGCATAGATAGATAGGCATGGATAGATAGGCATAGATAGATAGGCATAGATAGATAGGCATAGACAGATAGGCCTAGATAGGCATGGATAGATAGGCATAGATGGATAGGCATAGGTAGACATGGATAGGCAAAGATAGGCATAGGTAGATAGATAGATAGATAGATAGATAGATAGATAGATAGATAGATGGATAGGTAGGTAGGTAGGTAGGTAGGTAGGTAGGTAGGTAGGTAGGTAGGTAGATAGATGGATGGATAGATAGACAGATAGATAGGATACCAACATAGATAGATGAATAAAGAAGAACAATGAATTGAAGAGCGCCCGAATCTATTCACTTTTCACTTAAGAGTAGCGATTGATGAAATAATACAATTCATACATTTGTTGGAAAGAAGTGAAAAGATAGAATAACAAAAAGGTTTTAATCAAAATTCAATATTGGTATTTACGTAGTAATCATCATTGATCTGCATCATTGGAGCATTAACACATGCACCGAGACATTCCACAATTGTCAGTGAGAACATTTTATCTTTCGTTGTTTGACCGTCTTTAATCCCTTAAAATTATCAAAGGAGCTTTCAAATCCTCTGTCAGTCGAGGACAAAAAGGATGAGGAAGGAGCTTAAAAATTCTTGACGATCCATGCATCTCGGCTTTCTCTACTGTAAGCATAACGAGGCTACGAAAATTACAACTGCAATTAAGGTTCAATCGAAACTCTCATTGAAATTTGACAACCAAGTCTGCAAATCCAATTCTATGGAATAAGTTTAGAAAATATTCTATTTCATTTCAAATTTCTCTCACAAAGGCGTTCGGAAGGCGCCATAATTGGCTAACAAACAAAATAACTGGCCAGATAGCCAACTATCTAACTAGGCCTACTTTCTTGGACATAATAATTATACTTTCTATAATATTCATATAAAACCCCAAAGTACCTAATTTTTTGTTGATAACATCGACAACTGATTCAGCATCCCTCAGCATACATGGAGTTGTTGTACAGACCTGAATGTGATACTTTCCAACTGGTTCTCTGAAGATTAAGAATTGGTCTTCAATAACTATAAATTGTTTAGGACATAAAAATAAAAGAAATCTCCACTTTTTCATACTTAAATGAGTTTTTATACTTTCCATAGTTTTACTACATGATACTTCATAATGTTCAAGTATTTCGTAATGTTTGCTTGCACTAGAAACACATAGCATGTTTTTGACAGTTGAAGCTTCAACTCGTTTTGAAAATCTGTCATTGATAATCTTAAGCTCGTGTGAGAAAGTAGGAAGGTTAAAGTTTTGCTTCCACTTCAATTGTGGGAGAAACATTATGGAAAGTTCAACACAGAGACAGATAACATCTGGTGACCAGAGTGTGACGGAGTAAGAAGCAGACATAGCGAGAAGAAACGGCCTACCAAAGAAGAGAGGGAAGGACAGCACAAAGGGGATATAACAGTGAAGGATATTATCCCTGGCACAGTCTTGGACGGGAAGAAAAATACCTCGTTGTCACACAAGGATTTGAAAAGGGAACAAACCCTGGGGGATTGTGTCAAATGGTGGTCTTAATTATTCTTAATTCTGTGAATGCAATACTAGTGTTTACAAATTTTCCGTCACCTTGTATCAACCACGTCATGTGGATCTGCCAATATCTATCATTATTATCACTGTTATCGTAACTGTTCCCTATGCATATATTCAAGGTTAACAGCATTTTACTAAGTGCTTTGGCACTCCACTATAACTCAACTATGATTTTTGAGTTTCCTGATGTTGCCATAATACATCCTGCAACTTCTATCTTCTCTCAGATGAACCCATTGCTCAATCCAAAAGCTACCCACCATTGAGTTCCTATATCTCAAAATGCAATTATCATTGATAAATGACATAAGCCATTAATAACCAGTGGTCTTGAGAATGATCTAACATAGAGCAATCAGTTCATATCTGCTTGCATTCTCATGGCAATTGTACAATGATGCAACAAACTACCTGTTAAACATTGTGTAGAACGTTGCAACTTCATAAACTCTCATTTTTGGCATGTGAAGCATCTCAGCTACTCGGTTCATTGCAGAAATCGGAACCCAACCTACAAAACAGGAAAAATCATTCTATCAGAATGATGACTTGTCTCTAACCTATGCTCCACAATAAGCAATAAAAGGCAGCACAGTGTTATGGCACAAGTGTGTGAACCAACAACTAAGGGGTGTTACGTACCAACCCTGAAGAGTTCAGGTTAAAAAGACAGCCAATGTATAAGGCAACAAAACATCCCCTTACAATATTGCTTAGCTTGGAACTGAGTATGCTATGCAGTTTATCAAAAAAGTCTGCTTTGCTAGAAAAGATTGGAGCCTATCACTAGATATCACATCAAGATAACTGAAAAACAAGCCTGAAAACTATTAGCACCCCTGTTAGGACTCCTGCTAGGACTCTTGTTAGGACTCCATATGAAAAGAGTCTATTCCAGAACCAACTCATCAGAGAGCCATCTACACTTTCATCAAGAATCATAGAATTCATGTGTTCAATATGTGATTTGATTGAATTTTAAGAATGAGATTGTCAGATTAATCACCCCTTACCAATTTGCCTTTGCGCTAGATCTAACAATGGAATGACTGCAGCTGACTTGTGTCCATCTGGGTAAATACTCATAATTGTCATGGCACGCTAGAAAGAGACCAGATCAATCAATTGCCATCTGATGATTTAAGGAGAGGTATAATGGGGTGCTGGGGCACCCTTAATTCAAAGCAATTGATCTAAATCTGAAATTTCAGGCTGAATCAAGTTAACTAGCGCGGGAGGCTGGCATGGTGGTTGGAGCACCCATCCACTGTGCTGTTAGTTCAATCCACGATCAATCCATCAGACAGGTAATGGCCATCTGATGCAATGCCACAGGTTGTGTGCAGCAAGGAAAGGTACTGGCTATCATATCTTTGAATGCCATGGCTCATCATGGCACAACTCTAAAATGGTACTCCCCAAGGCCAGAAACAGGTTTGAGATTCAAATTTACTTTACTATAAGTTGATTGGCACCAAAGCAAGTTCTGAAAAACTGATCAGTCTATTCCTGCATGCAGATATAATATATTGAAAAATATATGGATTAAAAAACAGATAATTAATTTTCAAAGGGAAGTCCCTTCATCTGGAACTGGTCATCACGTGACAAAATTCCACATTTGTAGCTTTAAATGAATTGACATTTACAAAGGATAGATACCTTGTTGTTTTCTTCCGTGAATTCAAATGGTGTGTCTTTATTATTTTCAGCTGTATCTCTATGCTGTAAAAACCGAAAATTGAATTTCACTAGCTGTAAGTTAAAGACAATTGGTCTCAAAGTTCCAGGGTTAAGGAGAATACTAAACGAGATATTTCCTTCAGGTTTCCCAGCTTCAGATAACAAGCAATTCCATCATAAACAAGCAGTATCTTCATTTTTAATTTGTTGGAAAACAAGTTTAACTGGCTTTTCAAAAATGCCTCAAACCATTGGAATTCTCTAGCACAAACAAATGTGAATATAGAAAAGAAGCCTTCTAACCAAAACACCAAACTAGGAATAGGAAAGAACAAGAAAGCGAAAATAATACAAGAATTGAACATGGGCATGAAGAAATAGTGCAAGAGGTTCAAATGGGATATCTTATCAAAAACGGAGTCGCTCTGTATATGAGGGATAACCTAATGGCCTTAAAATGTAAAGAATAATCATCATGTTTTCACATCTCCTCCAACCATGCTCCCAGCCTCCTTGCTCATTGTTTCCCTTGGCTTACAGTGGTTCTCAAATAGTGGGGTGCACCAAATGATACTATTTATAGTTGCACAGGGGGGGCAAGATATTTCCTTCTTCCTAGGGGGGGGCATGACAGAAAATAATTGAGAAACACTGGCTTATCACTATCTTGGACGGAGCCCTCTCTATTAAACATCATAATCCTTCTGCCTTTGCAATGCAACTGCACATTGCTAGTTTATAGAGATAACTGATCCCTGTTAAGTACTAAGATCACATCAAATGCTTCCGTGATGGCACATCATAGAATGAGAGGGTCGTAAGAAGAGAAAATCTGAGCGCCAGTTCAAGGTCACCGAGGTGACTTACAGAAAATTCAAGGTTTGTACAAAGTGATGAGTGGATCACTCTTTTCAACTGAAATCTCAGCGGTTCATTCACAATTTTCCCTGCAGCCTTGGTCATTCAGGATTTCCTAAGTTTCAGGGTAAATTCAATTTTGCCCTAGATGCAGCCCCAAATTTGGCATTATTGCTCCAAAGCCCAGCCTATTATACCAAATAAGCTGAAACTATCAACACCCCAAGTGCACCAAACAAACTATTCCACATGTTCGTTCTGGCTCCATCGATCTTGAGAGATCACACAAAATTAGCCTAATTTTCCTTCAATCATTGGTTGTGCAACTTTGATTTTGTCAACTACTGTGAATTAAAAATTTCACAAATGTTGAAAGAGAAACTTCATGTGTGACTCAAAACATTTAAACTATCATTTACATAGCAATGTTTAATCATATAATATTTTTATGAAGCTAGCTGAACATGTTGATGGATTCATCTTCTCTGTTGAAATTTTGCTTCTGGCTTCCTTAGATTTACATGCATTAATGTTACATTGCAAGTAGTTTTATTCCCATTTGTTACTAAGAGCTGTTTAAATAAAGGAGTTTGATTGCTTGGTGAATGCCTGCTATCAAAAATAATTAACGTGTAAGGAGCTTCATGCAGAGAACGATTCATATCAGATTCAAAGTGGGGCATATCATCATATCCCGGGAGACAAAATGAAAGAGAGTTTCAGAGCTTATAATCACGTGGTATAAAAAAGTAAGCATAAGGCCATCTCAGGGTGCAGAGTTGCCATTATGCAGCGAGTTTATCATTTCAAGAAATTTGAAACTTACCACAAAAAGCTTGTCCGAAGCTGCAACAGGAGATGTGTGAAGACATCTTGACCTCAAAACCTACAAAATTAGTAAAGGAGAAGAACTGCAGTGAAGGCAATACATGAAAATGGAGGGGAAAGCTTTGAGCTCCTTGGAGTTCACATTTCTACACCAGAGAAAAATTTGCTACAACAATTGATTTGATTTATTTTCATTTTCTCAGAATGACTCATTAATGTTCTAATAACAGAACCTTTGCAATTACGTCGCTCTTTTCCGAGCAATACGGGTAGGACGGCTAAAATTACAGAGTCAACTCCACTTGAAAGCTACAGGGTCCAAAATACAGTCAGATTGAGCAGTGTTATAGATTTTTTCTTCCAGTAATACTTTTAAAACTCTCTAAATACTTACAGCTGCTTCGGGTAGAAATGACGAAAAGATCCTCCTTGCTAAGCTCGACGCCATTTTGTCAGATCACTTATGCAACTTTTGAACGAGGTAAGTGACATTTTTCAATAAGAGGCTACGGCAGCAACAACATTACAGTAGCCTTCATGGAAACCCACGTGGGTGAAACGGAAGTTTATTTATTTTCATGTATATTGAAATCTCTTGATAATGGAGAACGGTAGAAGATCAAAAAATAAAAGAAAAGGATCTTCCGCATGTTTACCTCTTTCAACAAAAAAAGCTGCAAAAGAAGAAGTTATGATGTGTGAAGGAAGAGAAGAAGACAAAACTGGGAATAGTAAATCGAACCTTGCACGAATTATAGATATGGTATATGATATGATAAATCTATAGTATGATACAATGAAATTTTATATAATAGAATGTAACACATTAAAAGTAAGTATTGCAATTTGATTAGAAAAAATGAACTCCTGAATGTCTTCACAGTCGCCTTTCCAAGCTAGTCGCATGTTCTTAGCCGTGTTTGATATTTTTCCACCAAGGCATCGAAAACTGCAAACGAAGGAGGAGAGAACCTGTGCCATCTGGCATCATTAGCAAATTTTGCCACGGAGGAGCGAGCTGCAAAGCTACTAATAGAAATTGGGATTGTGAAGTATCTTGGTCCTCATCTGACTAATAAAGATTTAAAAATTCAAGAAAAAGTGGCTGGAATTTTCAGGTATATTCCTTACCTATAATCGAAACTTGATCAGAAGCTAAACGTTTCCAGTTTCATAGTCATGCAAATAATTTTCTTTATTTGCATTTGGCTTGTGAGAATTCAATTGTATTCATGCCATCACGATCTAAATGTTCAGCGATTCCATGCAGAGAGATGCCACAGTCAAATAAAACTGCATGTCAGTACAAGTCTACATTTTCCCTTCACTTCCACAATTGGCCTTTCTTTGTAGAAATTTGAGTATGTCTGGTGGATTTGATGCTTGCACATTGTTGATTGAAAAAGGAATCGTTACCCAGACTGGAGCTGCACTAACAGAAGGTGTCAAGCAAATGCAATTTTTCGTCCATAAAAATGATGATATGAACTTGAAACAAGTTTCTTGCTGCCTCAAGCAGCTAGTTTCCTTACTTTGGAACCTTTGGTAAGTTAGCTTTCATTGAATTTCTTCTTTTACTGCCAACAACCTGAAAATTTGTTAGACTTTTATTTCAAAGGCTTGTGAAGGCATGAATCTACTTTGTTTTTGAAAGTTGAGCAACTGCCTTGGCTTAAGATACATACCATTGCTCTTGTATCCCTGGATGTCTTAGTTAGATTTAGTAACCTGCTCGTTAAGTTGCCATCCCACCCAAGAATCACATTCTAATGTCATGCTTCTTTTTGTCAATGAAGAGAATGAAAATTTTGTCATGTTGCTCTCCTCTTTTTATCATTTCAAGTAACCATCCCACCCAAGAATCACATTCTAATGTCATGCTTCTTTTTGTCAATGAAGAGAATAAAATTTTGTCATGTTGCTCTCATCTTTTTATCATTTCAAGTAACCATTTCAACTGAGACTGGCAGAGTCTCTCCATTATCGATCTTTTCAAGCCTTCAATATCATGACATGACACCACTTGTGTTTGTTTCAGTGAAGCATCAGATGATGCCATCAAAGTTCTCAACAAAGAAAGCATCATGGTGCCAGTTTTAGAAATTTTGATTTTGGCAAGAACGGATTTGGAACTGCTGCTAGTTACTAGTGAGTTGCTTCACTTGCCCTTTCATACCCCCATCATTCATGGTCAACATGAATCTGTTGATGAATACAAGTAATGAAGCAAAATGGTAGGAAACCATCTTTGGCTGCATCCTTCATTTTCTTGTGAAATTTGACCCCCTTTCAATGAGACAAACTTCACTCTCCAGGTTTAGGGAATTCTGTTATTGATAAAAAGGATGAGAATGATGACCCTTGCAGACAAATTGTTTACAATCTATCAAACAAATCCATTAACAAGATGTAAACATTAAAAAACTTTCTACAACTCTGAATGTGGCCACATTAAATCTTTTACGCCTTGCTGCTCATTTCCTTTGTCTTAACTTGGATGTATCTCTGATTCTCTACCTAAAGACATCTAGTTGTTGATACTTTGTTTATGGATTTTTTACTAACCTTTTCATGGCTTACTTTGACTCCGCCGGTCAGATCTGGCCTGTTGGTGTTGATGGTGCATTTTGTTAGAACTCGCCTTGGCTTTTGGTCTTCTACCAATTGTACCGGCTGCGTGATTGACATGTTTGTCCAGCCTTTGATGTCATCTAGCCATTGACGTTTCGGCCGTCCCCCTTTTCCTAGTACCACCACTCACCAAGTATGACGGTTTTGATTAACCAATCATCTTTCATGCGGCACACATGACCAAACAGCCCCATCTTACTGCTCATTAATTTGTCTGAAATTACCCACTCCCTCATTGTCAGCATTAGAATTTTGATCGGACTGTGTTTCCCCTGGGTATCCTTTATCTTCTGTTGTTCAGTTTGAACACATTACAACCTAGTGGAAAAAGCTGTAGGAAATTTGTTCATTGTCCCAGTGGTTAAAATGATTCTATTTACACAGGGCACTGGATGCAGAATGGGTATTTGCTTTGATGGTTACATAAGGTTAAGGGTTCAAGTAACAGTTGTTCCTGTTTCTGAATGCTGTCTGCCTATCCACCCAGCAGTCATTGCTCAGGACCTCATCACTGAAGCATGGTGCCACTGGTGATGTTTCCAATCATGGGACTCAGCTGCGCCCCTCTAGTAGATTCAGCTGCAGGAAGCTGTCATCAGTGTGGAACCATAAAGTGCGGCCAGGAAATGCTGATAATTTAAAAAGCATGTTTATCAAGGAACATAGTTATCATGTTTATCAGGTTTTTTATCCGTCACTTTTTCCTTTGCAGTCCAGTGTTTATGCACAGTAACAGAGGAAAATGACAATGCGATTGCAATGGTTGCCAACTCAAAACTATGCTTTGAAATAATGTCACAGTGCTTAATGAGTTACGACCAAGGCCCGAGAAGGACTTTAATTGCTTCATCTGTTTCAGGTGAGTCTTAACAAATGTCTCAGTTCAAATAATTTACAGTTAACTGCATTTACAACAGCTAACATTGTGAATGTTCATTGTTCCTTTTAACTAATCTTAGTAGTGTGCATGGTTTACAGGGCTGCTCTTGACCTTACAGAGCTTCTCCTCACAGCAGCTAACTTTAAGTAGCTAACTGAATTACCCTGTATAAAAAACATACTATCAATATTATTGTGACTATTATCTTTGATGAGTGCTTTAGGAATTTTTGGTACATCTTTTGGTACTTCTTTTGATGTTTAAGGATTTCAATTCAGACTAAAACTCCCGAAATCACATTTTAAAGAAAGTCATGAGCATCACTATTAGGTGCATATGTTACGTATTCTGTGGAAGGAATAAAATGTGACCTAATCCAGACCTTTTAGACTTTTAACTATTTTATTCATTTTTCTTTCTATTATCTTGTATTTTGGTAAGCCGTTTTTAGCTATTAATATTATTTATCATTGTCTTTTAAGCAGATAGCCAGTTATGCACTACCTTTCTCTAGAGAGGTGTATAATTCTAGATTTTAGCTTTGTTTGATGAATCAACGTTTCAAAAAAATCATGGTTGTTGCTTTTGTGGTTGGATCATGCACATATGGTGCTAAATATTCTCAGCTCATGTAGTGCTTGTTTTCTTATCTGAATGTCCTCTGTCTTTCTGACATCCTCATACCTTGAGTCCTTTATTTTCCCTTCGTGATTCTGGTGATAAAAACTTGGTAATATAAGGTTATCGGAATCACAGAAATAACAGTGTGGAACAGCCCAGATCCTTAGAAAGTATCTGTCTGTCTAGAAGTAACGAAATAGTTCCAAGTGCTTTATTCACTCTTGGACCTGGGTTGGTCCCAGTTCAGACACTCAAAAGATACTCATGCAGGATGAAATATAATATATAATGATAATACAGATATTTAAAGAGGAAACCCCATTCACTTTGGAAGTGGTTTTCATGGTCTAAAATTTGCAATTATTGTCTGTAGCCATGGGTTCTGAGATGCTGCTGAATTCTTTTTTCAGACATTTGGTTGCCATGTAAACGCTTTTATGAGACAAGGGCTCAAAACCATACCAATAGATTGATAAATAATTAGTTTCTAAACGCATTACTGTTCCCAAAATCTTTGAAAATGTATTACATGCCTTTGTTTTTGTGCTTTGCAGTTGTGCTATTGAATGTGCAGGGTAAAATTGAAGAGAGCTTACGTGAAGAAGCCTTTGAAAAAAGTCTGGAGATAATTGCACACACGTTAAGACAATGTTGCATGGATGGTCTGAAGAAAATTTCCTTGGGTTGCAACGAAAACCACGTTGTATGTACCTTATCATGAAAATGATGATAGAAATGATAATAAGTAATATTTATACATGTTATTTTGTTCAGAATACAAATTCTGTTATCAATCAAGAACCTGTTCATCGAAACAAAAATAGAAAAACTAAGTAAATTATATTAAGTTATATTGTTCTCATTCTAATGAAGTGAAAATATTTTGATAATGTCTCTAGCAGTGAAGAATGGCTTTCTCGGTGTGTGTTGCCATGGTTTATTTGTTTACGTGTACGGGCTCATAATATAAGGGTCGTGAGTTCAAGTCCGGTGGTGGTTCGCAGCTACAGGACAGCAACCGAGGACCACCTTATAAGAATCAACTTCCTTAGAAATTAATTATCAAAATAGATTAAATATATTGTCAAAATAGATTAAATTAATTGTCAAAATAGGGTATTCTTTGCAGCTTTTGCTCGGTTTAATATCATGTGAATCTGCGGTCATGCATGGATGATGACAAACTTGGTTTAGACAGATGACACGTTCACGTTTCCATGGAAACATGATCATCGGTCAATCAAATGAACGACTTTTTGCATTTATAAAATTTCAAATGATAATGATGATTTTAATCAGATGCCTGACTGAAAAATCATTGACATGACAAGGCTGCAAATAGCTCTGCGTCAATATTCTTTCCCTTTTAATGTCATGGTTTACTTGTTTCATCTTTATCATATTCATCGTAGATCGATGACTGTCAGGATCTTTTGTCAGCTAAAAGAATCTGTCTTGAGCTGCTGACAAACCTGCATTGCTATGAAGGTAAATGTCATGATTTCATCAATCGATCATCATTCATCATTGTTATGTTTGCAGACATTGTAGACAAATCAACAACAATGTTTGCAGATACTGTAGACAAATCAACTAAATTTCGTACAAGTAGAACGCAACGTAAACCACGAGGATTGAGAACATTTTGGAGAAAGTCCAGATGGAACGGAGGGCAAAACAGATGAGAGGAGTAAGGCGTTTTTCAGAAAAGGAGATAAGAGAATAACGCCTAGTAATTGTTAAAAGGAGGAATCTATTATGAGCAAACGGGAGTGTAGCATCACTTCGGAGATTGAAAGCAATATCAAAGTAAAACCTTAAACTACCACAATCGTGATCAACGATTCAATCAATCATGATTTATTGCAATATATTCATGATAACTGGACCATGATTTCCGAGCTGAATAAATTAAAAAACAGACTAAGTATTCTAATTGAAACCTTCTTCCTTCCACTTAATAGTCAGCAGTTTTCTACCAAAAATTAGAGAAGTATGATACAAGAAAGTTCCATTCAAAAATACCAATGTTTTTTACAACATCTAGCTTTGAATCATCCACTATCCGGCAAGTATCATCCCGAGGAATGTTTAGAGCTGCCAGTTTTCGTGCGAATATCATTTAAGCAAAACGGGCAAAATGTTGACCGTTTCCACGCTGCATTGAAATTCGGTATTAATATCTTATGCATGCGTAACGTTGGCCATAGAAAGCTTCTGTCTTGATCAAAAAATAGTTTTATTCGGTCTGTGTTTTTCTAAATTTTTCGAAAATTGACGAGAATTCAAAGATTAGAGCTGCCAATGTGAACATCTAGAACTGCCAAATATGAATGTACAGCTGTCCAATTTGAATCATGGAAGTGCTTCGGTTTGTCGTTCTGATAAAACGTTTTCTAAATCCTGCTTTAGATGACGTAGAAACAATGGATGTATCCGATGATGGTAGCGAAGATTCAATTCATGAAAACAATCAAGTTGATGCAAATGCAATCAATGCGACGGTATTCAAGCAATATTATCAAAAAAGAGAGATTTTTCTCGTTTTTGACAACTTGATAATCAACTAAATAAATCGTTAAACACCATTTCTGCTATGTTGAAAAAAAGAACTTAAACATCATTGCATCAAACTGAAAGTCTGTTCTTCCGACCCTAATCAAAGTTTGAAGCATCAGTTAATGGCCGGCTTATGAATGCACGGTTTTACCATACCCAGATGAATGTCAAACGAACGCATCTTATATACGATCTTACCATCTTTCCACTCTTTTGTTTGTTATTAAGCATTTATGCTTGAATGGATATTTTGATGTACATCATTTTTTACCGTAGTTATGCAAGTACTTCTTGATGTGAATGTATTGGTTACCGCTGGCGTAATTTTTGTCTTGATTTCGTAGGAAGATGTCAACATATTTCACGCGCATCTAAAGGAACTTATTTCTGAAAATGATTTGTCCGAAAGGGTAAGGCTTTTGTAGATGCTGAATACAATAAGACATTCAAAATTGCATTTTGTTTTGAAGCACGCGGGTAGATTTTAAGATCTGAATAACTGCTAAACTCACATCGCCATCTTGCGCCACAATTGTGCGTCAACCAAGAGACTTTGCGTTCAATTTTGCGCTGTCTTTTCGACCTTCCGTCTTCTGTCTTTAGTTTATCTACCTCCAAAGCTATTTTTACGCTTGAGAAGTCGAAAGCATATTTCAAGACTGAGCATCTATGTTTGTTGAACAGTATGCTGGTCCCTTCTCATAATGCGACGTCATTCTAAGATTCCTATGATTCATGAATCATAAGGTAGATTTTAGGCCACTGAGAAGCCATGCTTATCAAGCAGTGTCCTGGTCATTTTGATGTGACCACCCCTGGCGACTCTTACGCCTAGAATTTGGGGGAACTAGTGACTCTCCTAGCTCTAATCGAAAATCAAACTCGAGATGGCTTCGAACCATTGACCATGGAAACAACGAGCAAGAGTCATGCAAATGAATCGTCCTTACACTTAACTCCATCATTGGGTTTTTATTTTATATTTTCATTATTTTTAAGTTTTATTCTCTTGCGAGTTTGACATGAATGAGATTTTTCTAAATGCAACATGCATCCGCTTTTCAATATTCATTTTATACCATAGATAATGGACTGTTTGGCGTATTCTGCAATAACCGAGATTGGATTGTTGAAGGAAAACCCTGAAGGAGAACGCTTATTCCGATCGTAAGGAAATAATTTATCATTGTTTGATATTTGTTAATGTTATGTAGTTTCGAGTCATATTTTCTACCAGTAATTGTTTCAAAACCTGGCCGATGAACTGAATTCACTCTGAAAACACGCTAAGAATTCAACCCCTCTTGCATCTTCCTGTACTTTTCCAACAGGGTGGAATCTTGTTCCCTGTCATGAAAATGTCACAATGACTATAAATTTAAATAAATCATGCCTCTCCAGTTTTGAAAAGCGTTCCACTTATGAATCAAAGGCGATCCCTTCAATCAATAATCGTATGAATCAGTGGTAGTATGAATCGATAATCGTATGAATCAATCAATAATTGTGTGAGTCAATAATCGTATGAATCAGTAATCTTATGAATCAATAATCGCATGAATCAGCAATCGCATGAATCAATAATCGTATGAATCAGTAATCTTATCAATCAAGAATCGTATGAACCACTAATCATGTGAACCTCTTTTTCATCGTCGCTTAGTTGCAGATCTTTTCATCTTTTAAAGATACTCCCGAGGATATTGCTCCCAGGATATCAGGGAGATTATTCCAGTTCCTCTGAGGCGTATCAGAACAACCAGAAGCTCAACTCATCCACACCCTTTCAAAGTTTCACTGCCTGAGCCACGAACTTTATCCCACAAATCATCGTTCATCCCAAGAACATGCAATTTACGGAACGTCTTGTCTTCTTCCTTTCGCAAATCCTATAACTGGTCTTGTTTCAAATCTAAGATCAATAAACTTGACCCGATCTCCCTCTCCTCAGCCTTTCTCTTCTTCGTTTTTTGGTATAGGCCGCCAGGGCCTTTCCCACACATAAAAAAACTGAGAAATGAAATTGATCTTATGAACTGATAATCGTATGAATCACACACCTTATGATTCTCTTATCTTTGGAAGAACTTAGGGCGTCGATGTTCAGAAATGACCGGAAGACTTTCATTAAACTGATTTTGCAGCATTCCATAATTGAATTCAAATTAAAGACATGAGGAAACTTTTTTAATGGAAAGTTTGCATAGCAGCATATGTATATTTGAATCATTTTTTGTGTTGAATCGAAGTCTTTTTGAATCACAGTTTGGATATTCATCTCAAACTATTTAACGAGAAATGTGTGGTTTATCCTTCTCGCATCGATTGTTGCATTTTGTCATTATAAGCAGTTTTGGTGCTCTTCATGTGGCGGCTGGTTTTAGTCTGTTCTTCGTGATTTTCAGTTTTCTTCATTAGCATCAATATCAAACCGTACTTTTTTCCTAGGGTTCTTCGGGTGCAGAAATCTACCCTCGCTTGTTTCAGCAACTTGATTGACATGAAGTCAATTCGTGACGTCAGATTTTTGGCAAGGCTGTGGTCCACCGTGACTCGAATGTCATTGGATGCCTTCGGTGAGCTACGATTTTTGGCCGTTTGAAAAGTTGGCGCTATCCCTATAATTTGCTAACTAAAACATTTAATTCGATCCTAAAATAGTCACATGACCATCAAGTTATCTCACATGAAGAATTAGAACGACTTGAAATGGCAGTGATGAAGTGCCCTTGAAGAAATATCTCTAATGTGAAGAACCAATTTTCAAAATATACCATGATTTGCATTTTGTTTTCAGCGGCCAATTCGCAAGAGATTGATTGTGAGCTTTGTTTGGAATTAACTAGCTGTTTGAGAGCATTAGTAAATGCCATGACTTCGGAGAACTTTCACGAGGTGAGTGAATATCTCTAGCGGGCAAATTCTTGCGTATGGGGAGAAGGGGAGTTCTTTGGGGTAACGAGGAATTTTATATGGGGAAAAAGGAATTCTGCGGGGTTAGAAGGGCTTCTTTTGGGGGTAACACTGAAAGACTGGTTTCCATAGGAAAGGAGAGAAAGTCAATGGGGTGGAATGAGAGGTGTATGTGAGAAGGTATTGCTTGTATTTTTAGAGATATTCTTTGTTCATAGAGATTAGATAAGCTTCTATAACCCGCTGTAATATTCTTGAGTTTTAGTATCTTACCAAAGATTTTTTGGAAAAAATGGAAAAATGGTACAAAGCAACAAGAGATGAAGATTCAAAATGTCATTTACTAAAAATATTTGGAGTTGCAGGAAAATTTCATGCCCTAAGCGAAGATGGAGAGGACTGTCTACAGGTAAAAATAATTTCACGTTTTACCCACTTTGTCGTGATAAGTAGAAAGTTGCGCGGCTTCGATGTAAGAATTCGAGGAAGGCGTCGTGGGTTTGAATCGTGTTAAACTAAGGCGGATTTCCCTGAAATAGCCTTAGACCTCTGTCTCTCGTTTCTGATCCATTTCATTGCAAATGCTGATGAAGGGATGGCCTTCAGCAAGGAAAAGTGGTCTACAACGAACTCTCAAAATTGCGCTGGGGTTGACAAGGCTGCGCTTGAAGCAACGAACACAGTCAATGAGAAAGGCAATGGGGAACTTTCTCATAAAATCCACTTGTCGAGAAATACTCAACTCAACCCTGCCTTTGGTTTTTGCCATGAAATCAACTGTGCTATATAGTTCTTGTTAATAATCCCTTCGACCTTTTCGGGTTCAAAGTGTGTTCTTTTATTCCTACAGACCATTGCAATTATTTTCAAACGGGAATTGTTGCCTTCGAACTCAGCGTTGATGATGGCAGAAACTCTAGATTCAACTTTCGATGCTTTTGGGGAAGATAGCCGACTGTGCGACAAAGTTCTTGCATCAAGCGGGCTGGCGCGGTTGTTATGCCAACTACCTTCAATCCTGAAAACCAAGGTAAGTTATGAAGCTTTGTTTGTTCCTGGATAGCAGAGGTTTCTGTTGGGAATAGGAAGCAGGGTATTGGTGATGTTTGTAAAAGGTTTTCGTCTTTATTAAGTGGTTTATGAATGGCTTATTTCTCTCTTCAAGCTGAAATCAGAGAAGAACATGAGAAGAGATTGCAAGAGCCTTGTTCAATCAACGAGATTTAATCTGAATAGATTCATTTCATATAAAAATCTTAAACCATGATTAGGGTCTTTGTTTATTTATCATTATCTGAAACCATTCTGTTCCTTATTTTTCCACTCTCTATGATTCTAACCAGAACTCAAGGACTCAAATCATAATTAATATGTATCCACTTTTGTGTGATAGCACTTGGCATGTTTCACGACTATTTAGTCTACTTTCCACTACACCACAAGATTGATTTTAGGACTGACTGCGAAGCAATGCTTATTGCGCAGTGTACTGGTCTTTTCTCATAATGTGACGTCATTTCAAGATTCCTATGATTCATCAATCATAAGGTTGATTTCAGAACACTGAGAAACCATGCTGATCGAGCAGTGTTTTGATCGGTCCTCTCATTGTGACCATACCTCGTGAATCCCACGTCCCCCGAATTACAGGAGCTAGCAAGGCTTCTACCTCTAAGTGAAAATCAACAGTTATGCGCGCCATGTCAAGATTGATAACCGTTCTGTAGGTTTTCTTGATATGTTTGGGTAGTCTTGCGATGCGATCGGTTCATTCAGATGTGCAGCGAACTAGCTATTAACCAAGGATATAGCAACTAGATCATTGCCAAAGTGACTGGTCTAATAATTCGAACAACCTATTGCATATTCTGCATGCGCAAAAAACCTTGGATTAACCTAGACATTTTTCTCATACTAGCAGCTTTCTTCCATCCTTTCGCTATCTCTGTCAAAATCATTCATGTATCGTTCCCTGCTCTTTTTTCGCTTTGAAGCACCTGCAATTTAGGCTAGTCAAATGTAAAATCACCCAGCATTAGAAAAACTTGTGTATTTGCATGTTATGTTGATATTTTACATATCAAAATGAAGTTTAAAAAAGTTTTTACTATTTGTATCATCAGAAGACTGAAGAAGGATTTTCATCACGGTTATAATTCTGTTTTTCCGTTGCCTTCTTCACCGAAACTGGTTTGATAATTAACTTCGCTGGATTCGAACGCAGTACCCTTATGTTGAAACCATACGTGCTTCCAGTAAACTACGGTCTGAGTCGGGGCTCTTTCTTTGATTTCCGCTGAGCTTCAAATCAATTACGCGAGACGTATCTTTAATTGAAATTTCTGTCATTTAACATCAAGCGATAAAAATTCAGTATAATATATGTATATGGGCTATGACAGTCTATTGCCCTCGTCGGTATTTGTTGGAAAAGAAAACATTCAATTTGCTGTTCAAAAAGTTGACCATAAAGAATACAGACAGAACAGCAAGCGATTTTAATGGACAATAAAAGCGTACATGCATTAAAAAGCTATTAAAAAGCTTAAAGGGTTAACAATTATGGCTACAAGTTTCGTTCTGTTATATGTGTCTATAGGTAATACACAAATGCCAGTAGCGTGGAAATGAAAGTGAGGGTGATTGCGGGTTCAATTCCTGTTGCACCGGCAGCTGGGTCCTTTCCAAGAGTTGTCAACCTAGTGGTGAACGGCATTGAAGTTGTCTTGCCAAGGTTTAAGAAACGCCGCAAAACAGACATGTGAGCTGGGCACTTAGTCTCCGTCAATTCGTCGATCATAAACACTCGCACCGCCAAAGGGTGCTTTTGGGCTGCCCCACTGAATGTATTGTACGGTAGGTCTGGATACACTGCCGGGTTTGCGGTTCCAAAGAGTTTGATCCAAATTTGCTGGAGTTCTCTGGTCCATGGATTCGCTGTACCAATTAAGGTGGTTATGGAGTCGGTGAGTTTCATCAGCATTGGTAAGTACTGGTTGAAAAACATAGTTTTCGATACAATCATTCCCTTACCAAAAACGTCCCTAGCCGTTTCCAAGTTCTGCGTCACATGTGTCATATTGTAACCTAGAACGTAGCTTGACCATGATGCTAGTAGTGGCTTACTGGGGGATGGTGAAGGATGTCGCACAATGTAATCCATCATCCTTTCTTTGGCGTGTGTCCAAGTATAAACGTCTCTTTTAGAGAAATTTGAGAGGCTCGCTTTAGAAAGCCAAGCTTTCAGCGAAAATGCATCCATGTTACTCATGTACAGACGATAACCTTTGCCATAAGCCAACTGCTCCACAAGCCATACATTCTCCACGTACGAGGTTATTCGAAAATGGTAGAGAATACGCTTCCATGAGCCAGCATTTCTATTAAAAAGTCCCAGCAGCTGATTTCCGGTTATATTCTTGAATCCGGACATGTTTCCTTTGGATTCTTGTTGAAGGTCATTAAACTGTGCTGGCAGACCGCGGAGAATTTCTTCGATCCAATTGCTG